>LPNX010877140.1:530329-585409 GCA_001517045.1 Pseudotsuga menziesii
ATTTCACTGATCATTTTGGAAACTATGCTATTTTGTCAAATTTCATGGCCCCTATTAAAGAAAACATTAAAAATGAAAAGATCAATGAAGTTTGGCAAATGTACTTTGATGGGGCTTATCCCAAAACTGGAAAAGGTGCAGGCATCGTGATCATCTCTCCTTCAGATAAAATCTACAACTTTGCGTTCAGGTTAGAGTTTGAAGCATCAAACAATGTAAACGAGTATGAGGCATTGCTCCTAGGGTTAGAAACTGCTAAAGATATGGGGATAAAGATGTTGAACATAAAGGGTGATTCAGATCTAGTTGTCCTCCAGATTAAGAATTAGTATCAATGCAAAAATGATAGACTAAGAAAGTATAGAAATGCCACATGGGACACTATGGAATGGTTCGATGCACTTAACATTCAAAAGGTCCATAGGGAAATGAATGGGTTAGCAGATAAATTGGCAGTAGCATCATCCATCCTCCAGCCATCAGATGAAATGATTAATGGGAATGGAAAGATGGAAATTAATTTCAAACCTTCAATTCCAGATAATATAGACCACTGGCAGGTGTTCAAAGATGATGAGCAACTCTTGAGATTCATCCACAATCTACAAGAGTTTGAAGGTTGCAAGATCAGTTATCAGTAGGAGAGTAAAGAGTATCAGGAGTGCGAGGATAATGAAAGGAATCACATCCCGAGTAGCCTTATAGATTTCGAGAATCTTTTTGATCGACATGATCATCATAAAAAACAAAAAGAAGAAATAAACATTGGGGATTATATGGAAATAAACATAGGAACTGACAAAGACCCCAAGTTAATAAAAATCGGAAAAGGTACTTCGGAAAAGGAAAGGAACAATTTGATCAACTTAATCAAAGAGTATAGAGATGTGTTGGCCTTTAGTTATGATGAGCTTAAAGCCTATCGGGAGGATGTGTTTCAACACACTATTCCCCTCACAGAAGAAGCTAAGGAGGTTAAACCTTTCCGACACAAACTTAGGCGAATAAATCCTAAGTTGTCCCCCATTGTACAGAAGGAACTTCATAAGATGTTAGCAACAGGGATCATAGCACCTACAAGACATTCATCTTGGTGCTCCAACTTAGTTGTGGTCAGAAAGAAGAATGGGTCAATTAGAATATGTATAGATTTTAGGAATCTAAATACATCATGCCTCAAAGATAATTACCCATTACCAGACATGGAAACATTGCTTCAAAGAGTAACAGGATCAGGAATGATGTCCATGTTGGATGGCTTTTCCGGTTATAACCAGGTGTTGGTAAATAAGGAGGATCAACATAAGACTACATTCACCATACCTTGGGGTACCTATAAATTTCTAAGAATTTCTTTTGGCTTATTGAATGCTGGTGCCACCTTCCAAAGAGCCATGGATTTTGCCTTCAAAGAACTTATAGTCAAAATAATTGAAATATATCAAGATGACTTAATTGTTTTTTCAAAGGAAAGATCTGACCCCCGGAAATATGGTATTTCCTTGAACCCCGCCAAGTCAATCTTTGGAGTTGATGAAGGCAAGTTGTTGGGGCACATCATTTCTAAGGATGGTGTCAAGGTTGATCCTGAGAGAGTTGAAGCCATTAAAAAGTCCCCTTGCCCCAGAATCTAAAATCTCTCTAGTCTTTTAATGGTCAGATCAATTTCATAAGAAGATTCATCCCAAATTTAGCAGAATTAATGAAACCTCTGCAAAAATTATTAAAGAAAAATGCTAAGTTTGAGTGGATGGATGAAGGAAAAATTGCATTCAAGTCTATCAAAGATGCCATATCCATGTCCCCAGTCTTGATTAGTCCAGATTACTCCAAATAATTCCAGATATTTTCCTTTGCCTCAGAAGACACCATTGCCGGTGTTTTGCTTCAAAAGAATAAGGAGGGACAAGAGCAACCTATAGCCTTTATGAGTAGAGCCTTACAAAATTCAGAGTTGAAGTATACCACGATGGAGAAACAGGCCTACGCTCTTGTCAAGTCCCTTAAACATTTCAGAACTTATATAGGTTACTCCAAAATCATTGGATATGTACCCCATGTAGCTGTCAAGGATATCATGTCTCAACAGGATTGTCTAGGAATCAGGGGTAAGTGGGTTTCAAAGATTCAGGAATATGATTTGGAGATAAAACCTACTAAGTTAATTAAGGGACAAGGTCTTGCAAAGATGTTGACCCAAGGGAATGAAAAGGCCTTAGGAATAATCTGCCAGAATAGTGATTCAGAACAAAGTGTATCAGACGAGCTTCAGAGATTAGAGCAACACCCTTGGTACACCGACATCATATTTTTCCTCCGCAACCTTACATGCCTCGATCACTTACTTGGCCATAAAAGAAGAGCATTAAGGCTAAAAGCAACTAAGTATTGTTTGACAAAAGATGGTTTGGGTTGGAGAAACCCCGATGGTTTAATACTTAGATGTGTCGATGAACTTGAGGCCAAGAAACTCATGGTTGAGTTCCATTCAGGATTTTGTGATGGACATTTTGTAGCAAAAACAACCGCCCACAAAATCCTTAGAGGAGGATACTATTGGCCAAACCTATTTTCAGATGTGCACAAGGCTGTCAGAGTTTGCCCCCAGTGTTAATTATTCACCGGAAACAACAAATGAAAGACTTGTCTTTAAATCCAATAGTAGTCCAAACCCCTTTGTCACGTCCCCATGCCTCCGACCAGCGTAGAGGACGCGACCCAAACTTTAATCACAGCGGGCTAAGAGCCCCATGAACATGTATAGGCATAAAATTGCTGAAATAAAATGCATTGTAGTATAACATGCACATATGCAATTAATCATCATACACAGCAGAAGCCAACAACATTCATACATGCATGCATTTAACATGTTCATCATATAATTAACATAAAATATAGTTGCAGAAGTAAAAGGCACAAGATCACTTATCTTATGATGAGCTCGATCCACAACCAGCTACGTCGGTGCAACGTTCCACCCAACCATAGGCCAGCGTGCTCCTTAATCTCTCAGTAGCACTGCCACCCCCGAGCTGGGCATGATTCTCCAAGGAATAAGGGAACTAGCAGGCTTACACATAGCCAAGGGTATACAAAACACAGCCAAGCCAACACAGTTGGGTTTATCAGGCCATCTAGGAGTTGGGAAAGGCTCAATGCTAAGCTGGTGAGCTCATTACAGAGCCAAGAACACCCACACTAGAACTAGCCTGACCTCTAAGACACCCAAACACACCCAACACAAGGAATCAGTCCCTTCTCTGCTACACAGTCCCTCATGCCCTGCATTCCCTTCCAGTGCTATTCAGGGGTGATGGAGAAGAAGGCCAGCGCTCTAGCTCTGTTTGTGTGGTTTTCGGCCACCAGGTTTATCAAGCAAATCTAAGCCAACATCCCTGCTCCTCTCACAGTCCGAAGACCAACCATTGCACTCAGGCAATTAATTTAGCTGTCATCGCTTAAACAGGGCAAAGACTCCCCAGCGAATTACACAGTCCCAAACACAACAGCAAACACAATTCCAACAGGGGGAAACACCACAGCTCCAAAACGCATCAGCATACATATTACCAATGACGTGGGGAACAACGACCCATTTGGCACAACCAATGCTGCTGGGAAAAACGTACGCAGACCACAATGGGGATGAATTTACAGTCTCACGACCGGTGCGTGAACCACCACAATGCAGAACCCACGACTCAGCCCGTGAGTAAAGGATACGGCCACACTATTCACAAATCCGTAGAAGAAAACTACTGCATGGGTAAATCCAGCAAAATCCTGTGCGTGAAGACGAAAAACGGGAAGGAATCCCTCTGCATGAGAGTGAACAACAATGGAGAGGATGCAAAATTGCAGTGCGTGGGTGTTTTGCAACTCGTGGAGCCAAGAAAATGTCTGCGTGAGGGATGAACAGCAAAATCGTGGGTAGAGTGTGCGTGTGGGTGAGGACTGACAGTCCTGCCACCCCACTTCCAAGACCATAACTACCTCAACCACTAGCAGCCATTCTTAATGAAAGTGGTTGGGATAAAACAAAGAGAGGTGACACATGGGTTTTTCTCTCATTGGCCAAGGTTGACAATTTCCCCCATCCCTATCCTTGTGAAAATCATGCCCCTTTCTCATTTTAGTTGCCGTGATCGTAGCTGGTCGGGTTCATTTTCAATTATAGATGCATATTTACATGATGACCATCATAATATATGCCACATGCCCTGATATACCATCGGTGACAATTCAAATCCAAAACATAACATAACCGATCAATGGTGGGGCCTTGGCCTTTAGCTCCACACCCTGATCATTGACAATTTATACATCATATACATCTAATGTAACAGGGTCAAAACCGGGACATTACACCCTTTCTAGCAGTGGGGGCTTGATTTCATCGGTAAGTTCAAAGATAACTCGAGCAATGGTTATTATTGGATTCTTACCGCTACTGATTATTTTACCAAGTGAGTAGAGGAGATACCCACCAAGAAGGCAACCAATGCTATAGTCATGGAATTCTTAGAAGATAATATTATCACAAGATTCAGTGTGCCAGCTAGAATCATCACGGATAATGGCCCGTGCTTTGTTTCCTCCGAGATGTCATCTTTCTGTTTCAAGTACGACATTGTCCTATCCCACTCATCCAATTACTATCCCCAAGGAAATGGTCTAGCGGAATCAAGTAACAAGAACTTAATGACCATAATCAAAAAAATTGTGGGTGACAATAAGAAGGCTTGGGATAGCAAGATCAAATTAGCATTATGGGCTGACAAAATCACCAAGAAAAGTTCAACCGGGAGGAGCCCTTTTGAATTAGTCTATGGCCTTGATGTCACCTTACCAGTCCATCTAAAGCTTCCAGTTTATCAGTTTCTCCAGACCTTCAACTCAGATCAGGAGGCCATTTAGAGCAGAATAAACCAGTTGACCGAGCTAGATGAGAGTAGAAGAAATTCTTTTGACCAGAGTATCAAAAATTCAGACAAGGTCAAGAGAACCTTTGATAAGTCTACCCGGCTAGGATCCTTCCATGCAGGTGACACAGTTTTACATTGGGACAAATGACGGGAGAAACCTGGGAAACATGGAAAGCTAGACAACTTATGGTTAGGACCGTACATCATCGATGAAATAGCAGGAACGAACTCCTTCTATCGATGAATGGTTTCCTCCTCAAGTTGTTTTTCGCCGAGACAGTTTGATGCCTTTATTGGCATCGATGGTTTCAGGGCCAATTTCTAAACATTGCCCTGCATGTATTTCTAAATTTTATATATCATATTGTTGTGTCATAGATATTGTTGTATTATAGTTATTTTGTACCATGTTTGAAAATTTTTCTTTGTATATTAGTTTTGTAAAATATTCCTTTTTGCACATCATAGACTAATTATGTACATTAGTTTGTTTTTATAGTTAATTTTTTCTTATGTATACATGTTACTAAAAAACTCTAATTGCGATGCAGGACCCAGAGATTCCAGAGCTCTCACATCCTCTCCTTTGAACAGAATATCAGTGAGAGAATGTGTCCCTAGATGGAGCCATAATGTTACCACCTAAGTTGTACTTAGTGGTTTTTTATCAAGTGAGCCTGGTGAACCGGACAAGGATAACTTGTTTGGACTTCATAAGACCTTTGGAAATACTTCTGGGAAGTGCTTGTTGTACTATATCACATGTTCATACCCCATGGGGGAATTGTAATAAATGTTCTAGCATGATAGTGTCTGTAAAAGACTCAGTCTCTTAGACTTTATTTGTCAATCTGATCAGCCCAGGGTATTTTTTCCCTTGGTTATTATTGGTTGTTGAATAAATGACTGATAATTTATGAGTTTTTCACTCCATACCTTCAAAGTTGGGGTTGTCGGCTTGGCATTTAGGCCTATTGAGGTTATTAGAGTCTATGTGTCAATGTATAAGCATGCTAGACATCATGGTCGAGTCATATGAACATGTCTAAATCCCTCTAGGTTTTTCAATTTTTCAATTTTTCAGTTTTTTCAGTGTTTTTTATTAAAAATTTAATTTTTCCAAAACTTAGGCTATTTTTTAATAGTTTAATTGGAAAAATTGATTTTGTAATAAAAGTGGGTCAAATAATCAGTTTCAGTCATGTAGGTGCTCATTTTGAAGCTAAGAGCACCATGTAAACCCATGGACCCACTATTTCCTAGTTTTGAGTGATTTTCCATCACTCAGGTCAAAAAACCCCAAAAATCAATTATTGATTATTTTAATTAATAAATTGATGAATAATGGAGCAAATCCAAAATCATAGATAAGTGGATTCTCAGTCGATTTGATTGAAATCAGTCGGATGTGAAGCAGATTGATTGGATCTGACAAATCCTTGACTGAAGGAGGTGATCAAATCAGATCCAGAGTTGATCTTCAGCAATTTTTATGGGGAGTTGCGCCCTCTCTCTCTCCTCCACACGTGTGGACTCTCCTGGATGCTCTGTGGACTGATGTGTCGGTTTATGGGTTGATGTGTCAGCTCAATCAGGCCCCTGGTTGACAAGTAGGTTCAGTTTAGCTTCAGATCTGTATTGATTGACTCTCCATTAGCTGATTTGATCTGTCTCCTTGGGATTTGCGCCCCCCCCTGGGATGGATCTCCTAGTTTTTGTATATATCCAAGCACATCAGCCTCTTCCAAGCGAGTTAGAACTGGGATTGAGGTGCTGCTGCTATTTTACTGTTGTTATTGTTCATTTGAAATAAAGAGAAGCTTCGGAGGCAAGACGGTGTTGTGCCATTGTATGTGTGGATGATCATTGCCATCTTTTTACTGAGGTAACCTGTATTTGTGTTCATAATTTGCTAATTGCTTGTGGATTCGTTGCTAAGATTGATAATAAGCTTATTACAATCTTGATAGGAAAGGTGCTTTTCAATAAGTTTATTGTCCATCTCTTTCCTTTGATGCATGTTTAGAGATCTAGATTCAGCATGTTCTATAAGCTTATATGCATGTTATTCTGAATCTCTGTGTATGTACTAATCGGATCTCACAAGTTTTTTGGCAAGTTTTTTTTATTTCAGCTAAGCTGCAGGTTCCTAGATTAGAGAGGATGCTGATCTAGTTTGCTTCTTCACTCTCTCCAAAACCTTCCAAAGGCATAGTCCCTCGACATTCCACCTGGAAGCTCCACTATGGATCTTCAAGGCTATCAACATTTCTCTCTTCCTCTTCCTCCCTCAAAATCAACTCTTTTACCCGGTTACTTTGTTCATAGCTTTGATATTGTTTAGATCTATCATCTTAAAAGTAAATTTAACATAGATCTATCTTCTCAAAGCCCATAGTCTAGATCTTGCTCTTAATAGGTTTCATAAGCATTCTAGATCTAGCTTTAGGAAAATCATCCTTTTTGCATGGAATTTTAAAGAAAATTGATAGCTTGCATGCATTAGATTTTTGTTTGTTGTTAAAAAAGATAAATATAGCAATCAGTGCACATCATATTGGCTACCTAAAAGGCAAGCCAAGATCCCAAGGAAAGCTTGCTTTCCTTGATTCTTTTTTTACCTTTTTAAACTAGTTTTTACTTAGCAATTTTTGGTTAAAAGTAAGCTGACCAAAGGTACTTTCAGAGTGCTTTTGGGCATCTTTCAGTCTAATAAGCTTGCTGGTTTTTAGTAGGCATAACAGAAAAAAGGAGGAGCTGCTGCTCGAAAGTGACTTTTGGGCCTCTGAATCCCCCCAGGGGTATCTCTTTATGACTGAAATATTTAATTTCCGTACTTTGTAAGCTCTTGATTTCAATCTATACAAGAATCAAGAGGCATCATATCAGTTTGTTGATTTTGTAACCACTGGTAATAAAAATAATTTTTGAATAGGCTCTTTCGAGCCCATTCCCCATCCCCCCTGGGGGGATTTGCGTCCGTGTTATTTTTTGTTTTTCATTCATCTTTTTCAATCTAGCGTAGTATTAATATGCAGTGTAGTATACTTTGATATAAAATCAATTCGATATTCCATTTCTATTGTTTTCAAACTAATTTTAATACTTACCCTACGATTCTCCTTTTGAGCCGAAAGGTGAAGAAAGGTTCGTGGTAGTCTAATTAGAAAATTGTGGTTTGCTCATCTTTTTACGTTTCATTTGCTATCATCATTTGTTTCAATAACCATAATAAAATCAACTGCTCCTTGATTCCCCGATTGAGGTCCATTTGGACCGAAAGAGGTTCCTGGAGGGTTTTCTTTTTAACAAGAACATCCATTTCAAAATTTACTAAAATTGACAAGAATCCGGTGCGTATGCTCTGCACTTGGCTGCAGTTCATCCGATCAGTCAAGCTGTATCAAAAGCATTTGAGTGACTAGTATAATTAGGATTCACTTTCCCAAATTGACAAACCATCAGGTGAAAATACAACACCTAGATCAAACCATTACGGTGGCAAAATACCCAAAGGAAACGAGAACTTCTGAAAAGTGACCTCGGGGCGCTGATCTCTGTTACACCCTAATGGGTGTGTTATGAACAATAGCCCCAGAGACTCCATTCAGCCCACATATTCCTTGCGGGTAGCCGTGAAGGTTTAGTTTTGGACATACTCCAAGTACTCTCGGGTATATTTGGAGTCCACCCCTTCGCCTAATTTTAATCAACTCATATTTTTACATTAACTTAAAACGTACCAAGAAGCAATTGCAAAACATTCACTCCAAGCACATGTAAGTATATTGATTTCTTTTTTACTCCATTTTTAAGGCACTGGTTATTTTCTTGCTATATATTTATATTGTGTCTCAGCATTGTGCTTTCGTGCGCTCATTTTTGTATCTTGTCATCTATGGTTGTTTATGGTTAAATTTCAAACTCCTAAGTAACTCATTCAGTTCAACATCACCTTACTAAGTAATTTAGTCTTAGTAACTCAATAGGGTCTACCCCCCTTGGCTTCGTTAGGAGTTGAGCCTAAATGAAGGAGTCAAGAACAAGGTGACAGCTTTGACTCGAGACTTGCCCCCAAGGACACACCGAGTGGCTTGAAGATTTTTGCCACGTGACCCATGTAAGGCGGCAACAGTTTGCACTGTCGTCCCTCCAAGCCATGATAACCTCGCAGGGTGGCAAACATGCGCTATGCCAACTGCCCATGGGAGGAGTTAAATCATCTGCGATAAGGTGTTTGCACCGATGGCTACACGGCTTGCCACGTGCATCTCCTCTTCTCCCCTAACCATCCCATGATTCACCCATAGTGGGGAATATGATATATAAATGTTATTACACATATGACATGAAATAAATAAATAAATAACCTAATTTAAAATGATAAATAAATAAATAAAAATCAAGAACTTAAAATGAATCTACACATAACATCATAGAAGATAAATCCATATCCAAGTTTAAAATGAATGTACAATAGTGTACATTCACATTCTTTTGACAAAACTATCTATTTCAATGAATTGATTAAGAACATCAATAACAAAATACTCTGCAACCATGGCTCATTGGAAATGCAAGCCATCTGGAGCAAATTTGTTCAAAAATCCATTGGAACCAAAGAAACAATACAAGTGAATGGAAGAGTCCATCACCTTGCTAGTTTATTATATCCCATATTATAGAGAATCCTTTTGTACAAGGTTGCTGGAAAAGTGTTGTACTTATTCATGCATTGTTTCATTAGAGAATGCATCCTTTGCATAGATGTTACATAAGAGAACAAAGGATGGGACCATTAATCAATCTTCATTTACCTTTATAGAGCTTAGCTAAATCTAGCAGGGCAACAAAATCCAAATTGAACCAAGAAAAATATGTCTTTGACATAGGCTGCAAACCATATGTTCAATTTTAACTGTATATTCATAAGTGCCGATGAAAGCGAAGATAAAAGAAAACTTGAACGTGAAATAAAAGACACCATACAAGGGCCGTTTTGTTGGTTCTAGTTCTGCTAGTTCCTATTTAACAAGAGATAGAAAAGCCATGATCAACTACCACGTTACAACTCTTAGCCAGCTTCTGCACAAGTCGCTGGCAACCCTTAGTATACAAGAGCATCTGAATGAGATGAATGACAATTTGCTTGACAGCATAAATGTTACAAGACCATATATTATACAGTGCAACTTTTACGCCACATATAATGCACGTATCTGAGACAGTTTTATACCACATATAATGCACATATCTGAGTACTGGCATCAATCAAGACTGCCCACAAAGTTGATGTTGATTGAATCCTTGTCGTCACTGCAAAAAATACAGTTTTGTATCGTTGGTGAGATCCCATTGCTGCAAACACATATCCTTTCATGTTTGAAATTTAAATGAAGCTGAAAAGTAATTATCTGTGATCTAAATCACATCTACAGATTCTACAGTAATCTATGTTGTCATGAATACCTTCTAAGAAGACAAAATGTTGTGACTCGAAGGAGAAGACAAAATTTCTTCTAAGAATACCTTCCACAACGCTCTATCAATTTCCTTAGCAGTTCCTGAACTTGAAGGTCAGAAGCTTGTCTTCGCAGAATCACAAATATGTATCAAGTTGCTCTATTCTTTGAACAGAGAAGAGAACTATCCACTGCCAAATCATGTCGAAGGTCTCCACGTGGCCACAGCGTTACTTATTCTTCCCTTCCAACCATATAATATCCACTTACCATCTTCGTCCACTCCAAAATCCTTATGAAAGAATGATTTTACCTTATCCATGGTTTCAGAGAAAATAGCCCGATCCAGAGGAAGCTGTACGAAACCAGCTCGCTGAATCATGACCTGCCACTGTTTATAAGTTTCTGGTCTTACCACTCTTTCTAATCCCTCGCATGCAACAACATTCAAGATCTCTCGGCCGAATAGTTCTTTCTCTAGCAAAAGCCTCTGTGGATGTTCTCGAGGAACAATGGTTTCGATTGCATCAAATAATGCAGAATAGTGGAAAAGTGCCTCTCGGAACCATGTTATAAAGAGAGGAGCATTGTATGCTCCATTCACGACACCATGTATAAAAACTCTAGGATTCATACTACGAATCTTGTTCAGCACGATATTTTTAGGGCTCTCCGGAATCACAGTCTCATCCAGCAAATTATTGAACCTGTACATGCAATTTACCACAAGAACCTCATCACTCCGGAGAGAAAGTTCTTCAACATCTAGATTCTCCCACTTGGCTGCAATAGCATGGTATTCAAAGGGCACACCGAAAGATTTTGCATAGTCTGCCAGTCTGCGCCCAGTCTCTTCAATCCTCTCTGCTGCTCTAAATCAAGGTTGGGGAAAATCAATTCCAGTTATGCGAAGCATGGGAGGCCCACCAGGACGACTCGCCAGAGATTGAATCAGAGAAGGCCATTGGAAACCGTACAGAATTCCGAAATCAACAATGTGCAACCTATTTGATTTCCCTGTTACATTAAGAACTGTCTGTTTCGCTAGGAAATAGGAGTTTTTCGTGTCAGGAATGGCAAACAATAACAGCTGTTATGCCTTCAAAACCTCTGCCGCAGAGGTTAGACCACTTGAAAGCGTAGTGAACAATCTACCACCACTGCCTGACAATCGTGCTACCAAACCATCTGCAAAATAATTCGCCAGGCGTTGAGTCCCATCTCCATAAGCAGAAGCATGTTGCCTGATCTGCTTTAAAATCTCGTTGGGCCGTCGAGTATCATCCGTTGCTACAGCTTGTGCACAATGAACAAGAAGGGCTCTCAAATCCACCACTGCCCTTTTCCCTTGCTTCCTCCCACGAGCCTTCGAACCTTGCAATCCTTTCACGAACCCACTTCGAACACTTTTCTGCACTCCATTTTGCAAAATTTCTAGTTGCACGTCCAAGAAAACTCTACTGTTTTCAATACAGAGCAAGACCTTGTCAAAACTCTCATTACGAATCACATTGTCTGGATAAACTGCTGAAAGCTTGTTGCTGTCTCTGTCTTCCAGGTCCAGATCCCCACGGTGTGGATCTTTCTCGCGCTTAGGTCCGTTCTCATCTTCGCTATGCACCGCATTCATCTGAAAAGTAACACCAACACCAAATATTGCATCTTCTCTCTTCCCCAGCTGCAAGTCAGGGCCACGGTCACTTACCTTCTTTGGGGCTCGAAAATGACACCCATTCTCCACACCGGGCTCAAAATTTTGCTTGGGTACAACCTGGATATCCTCGTCAAACTCTCCAGCCTCCAAACCCTGTTTGCTTTCAGAAAGGCTCGGCTCATAAGTGGGAGAACCAGGCAGGCCATCAGTGACTGTACTGCTAACCGAATAACTGAACGAATACTGAGAAGAGTAGCCAGCAGAAAGATTCGGGGACAAAGGAGACTCAAAGCCCCCTGGCATCTGAGAATTAAAAAAATCCCCAATCCAGCTACTGTCCTCAATCTTATTCTGAACATCATCCTCATAGTAATTAAACGATTGCTTTTGATTCTCTCCTACTGTATTGCTATTACAGAGTCCCTGAGGGGGATAATTCTCACCTAAAATGTCATAAAAAGGCTTAACTGTAGCTTGCAGAGCGCTGCACTCCTGATACATACACTTCTTTTCGTCCATATTTTCATCCATAAGCATATCACTTATATACTTCAAAACTATGTCAGAATACACCTCTGTATCCTCCTATTCCCCGTTTGATATGGTGATCGACTTCTCAGACGACAAAGAACCTCGAAACTGAGTAGCAGGCATGGCTGTTTCCTGCTGCAACCATGGCCTCTGCAACCAAATGTTATTACTAACCCCATTTATATTATCACTATAGAAAATACCAGTTTTCTCATCCGGCATTGGTGGCTGAAATCCTCGAAACTGAGTAGCAGGCATGGCTGGCCTCTCGGAACCTCGAAACTGAGTAGCAGGCATGGCTGTTCCCTGTTGCAACCATGGCCTCTGCATTTTAATGTTATTACTAACCACATTTATATTATTACTATGGAATATACCAGTTTTCTCATCCGCCATGGTTGCTGAAATCCTAAGTTAATGAAACCCTAACAACAATCCGATCCACAGATCGAGACTGTCGGGAGACAACTCTAGGGAGGCATGCCAGTTACCGGATTGTTTACACCTGCATATTTCTCTAAAGCAAACCCTAGCTCATAACGCTCCGCTTAAGGCCATCAGAGTATTGTGCTATATCTTGCGCATGGCATTTTCACCAGGTGATTTTCACAGGTGATAGCAGATCCAGGCAAATTTTTTTTTTCAATATAAATTAGATTTTATAATATATTAAAATATTTTCAGATGTACCTAATTTATAATATATATAATTCATTATATTGAATAAATATTATTGTTTTGGAGAAAATCTAGATGCTCTCCAACTCAACCTCGGAGACTTTATCATGTTTGTCATTTTATGCCCGTTTATATAAATAAAAAATATTAAAAAATGGAAAATGGAAATTACATATTTATTTTAAAAAAAAGTTAAACTAATAAAAGTCCATTTTAAAACCAGATTTATCAACTATAAAAACGATCCAAATGATATAGATCTGATTTTAAAATGAATCTATATTAGTAATAAATAAAATATATTTATAATAACAATAACATATGAAAATAAAGGTTGGAAATAATAATGTTTTATAATACTAGGAATCCAAAAACAACATCACCTCGCATTTCAAAATAGAAAATAAAATTTGTTGCAAGTGGTTACTAAATAATGTTTTATAATACATAGGAATCCAAAAACAACATCACCTCACCTTTCAAAATAGAAATTAAAATTTGTTCCAAGTGGTTACTAAAGAATAGCAAGATACAAGGTAGAGGTTATCAATAGTTTTTTGCATTTTCTAATCAAAATAATGTTCAAATTTCCATGACATGGCATTCATGGCCTCCCAAACAATGTCAAACTCAACCTTATCAACAAACTTGGAGGGGAACCACTTATGGAAATCAACCACCTTATTATACACAATACCATCCTCAACAATTTGTTCCACAATAGTATCAACAACAACCTTTTCCACAGCAACAACAATACCAAACATTTCTCTAATACCCTTCTACTTTGTAGAAAGCATTGACATCTCCTCTATCACAACCATAACTAACTCATTCACAACCATTACAACTTCCATCAAATCAACCACTACTAAGATCTACTCAATTACCTTCTCAACCTGTGGCAAATCCCAATAATCAAAACGTTAAAGTTGTTTACAACATTGAAGTAGACACGTTTTCTACTTATTTAATTGCTCTTGTGAAATTACAGGAATTTCCTGTACAATTATAGGAAATCAATTTACATTCTGGAAAGGTTGTAAATAAAAAACTGTCATAATAATTGAAGAAGAGGAGGAGGCAACTCCTAATCAACTTGATGGCAATAAAAATCTAATGAGACAATCTGTAATAGAAAGTCCTCAATAATCTAGGATACCACCTTTCCTTGAGAGGTTAATTGCAGAGAAATAGGAAAAAAAACTTTTTAAACGAAAAAAGGAAGGATCCAACAACAATTTAAGTCGTTGGGAAACTATCTAGTTTAATAACCTCTAGGGTTGTGTTAGATAAATATGTTGATCCTTGAGTTCCAATTGTTATAAATATGATCAACGTTTTTTCCATTCCTAATACTCTAGTTGACTTAGGAGCATCTATTAATGTCATGACATTGGAAACTATGCAAAATCTAATTATTCCAATTGTTATAATTTTGATCAACATTTTTTCTATTCTTAATGCTCTAGTTGACTTAGGAGCATCTATTAATGTCATGACAATGGAAACTATGCAAAATCTAAATATTGGAAAAATTAGACCTACTCCTACAATAATAGAACTAGTGAATAGAAGAAAAAAAAATAAACCTAACAGTCTCATTAAAGATATCATTATTTCCCTAGATTCTTGGGAATATCTTGTAGATTTCAAGATCTTAAAACCCAAATCTAAAATTGGTGGACATCCTTTAATTTTGGGTAAACTTAGCAGCAGTTGATGCATTCATCGGCTCTCGATATGGAAACATGACCATTTCAAATGGTATTGAAGTGAAACATATCAAGCTTTATCCCTTGTTGTAATCACTCAGATTGCAAGGTTACCGACAATACATATAAAGAATCATATAATCATAACATAGGTAAGAGACACGAGTAGTGGGTAGAATAACAACTTATATTTCAAAACAACACACAATGGGTTCATACATACATCAAACCGAACCAAGTTCGTATCTGGCTCAACATCCTATATATATGATTACAAAATAGTTACAAATAACTACTTGTCGGTTCAGTCAACCAACACAACCTATGAGGCTGACCTAATCTCTAATTAGTCGACTAACTAGTCTTGTCGGCTAACCAACTAGCTCCTCCAACATCTCCCCTAGGGACAAAACGTTTCTTTGTCCTGAAGAAATAGAAGAGGTAACAAAATAAACTATCTGAAGTAGTTTTTATAATTGCTTTATCTCATGGATTGTGTTGTTGAATAGATGGTCATTTCTGTATGCATATCTCCATAATGGCTTCAGCTGTAACTGCTAGTTGGTGTTGAAACTCTTCCAAGTTGCAGAGTGCTTTCTGAATATTTATGGCGAGTGTGGTCAAACTCGACAGGTTCGACATCTTTTGTTGTATTGTCAGGTCCATAATATTGTTCATGTCGGGTCCTAACATCTGTACTCTCTCATCTGCAGTGTTGAGTAGCCTTTTCATGTGTGGAAAAGTTTTTTCAAGTGTGTCGAGACTAGGGATTGCATGATTTATCCACTGATGTGCTTATTTTTCTAATTTTTCAAGCTTTACTGTTTCCAGTACTATCTGATCTTGTATTGTATTCTTCATTGCTTATGGGAGTCCTTGTTGATTCTCCAGTGTTTTGATATGCTCGTGAATCTCTTGAACTTGTTGGAATACTTGGCCATAATAAGTATACTAGTTTCTCAAGACTTCATTTGTAGTAGTGGACTCCTCAAAATGTTCTTTTAATACCTTGCGTGCTTCTAAAAATTTTGTATATTGTTGTTTTAGTAGAACAAAAGTCTCTTCTACTTGTTCATCCTTCTTTGTTTGTAATTGTGTCTGAAGATTCGATACGATACTTTCAAACAATTGATAAGCTCTTTCCAGTGGTTTGTCGATGTCAGTTTCTGCTGCTCCTGGTAAATCTGTCTGTGTCAAGTTCCTGCATTTTGTTAGAAATTCTATTTGCTCTGTTTTAAGTTTCTCAATTTGTTCTTGTTTTCTTTCTTTTCTTATTCTTGCTTCTTTATTGAGGGCTTCCGACAGTTGATCCAATTCTCCATCCCTGAGTTTTGGTGTCTCGACTGCAGTAGTCGAGCCTAGTTGATGTAGGTGGATAACTGTTGGTAACTGTTGTAATGATGATTGTGTCTGTTGTTGTTCATGTTCTTTTCTCTTTTTCTCTTTTCTTTTTATTTATGTCGAGAATGTTGTACAACCTCTGCGCCTGCTAGTACTAGTTCGGGTTGTTGTTGTTTCGTTTGTTGCTCTTCTGTCGGATGATCTTATGTTGCATTGGGGTTTACCAACTGTATTTCGGGGCTGGGGTCTGTGGCTGCTTGTGTACTTGTCGGTGGTGTAGATGGTAGATATGAGTTTGGAGGTGGAGCTAAGGTTGATGGTAGTGTAGGTGATGGTGAATGTTCTGGGGTTGATGGGGTGGTCGGAAGGGCACCTGTCAGTATAAGATTTTTGACTTAAGGTTGCAAGTCGACATGGTCGTCGGTTTCGACAGAGTCGAGTAGGTTGTCTATTTCTTGATCTATTGTCAGTGTTTCTACTTGATCATTTGCATCAAGATCAATTGCTCCTTTGTCTTCTTCATTAACAAGAAGGGGAGGATTTGTAGTAGATGTTATAAATGATGAAATTTGAGTTGCGACAACTTGAGATGATTTGTCGGGGTTTCTTACGAATGAGGATTTAATAACTCCCACAACTTTTGGTTCTGGGGAATATTTTTGTGGTTGGCCGACTTGCTGGGTGAGAAGTCATCGTGAAGAGCTTGACTCGGTGAGTGGGTGTGTGGTATTTATTTTTTGGGCATTGCAGAAAAGGTTGGGAAGACTGTTGATAAATTGTTGCAGGTCATTATCTTTATCGAATTTTTCTTCGAGTGTTTCAAGCAATACATCTTTATAAGGGTTTGATGAGGTGATAGCGGTCGGGTTTGGTATCTCTTCTTGCATTATTCTAGTTGGAGAAGGAACGTAGGAGTGGAGGTTAAATCAATAAAGTCGACTTCAAGGGGGTGGTGACTCTTACCTTTTTAGATTTTGCTTGGTTTGCTTTTGCTTCTATGAAGCGTTTGAACTGCTTCTCGACAGATATTTTGTTCTTGGAAGCATCCTCCAAGATGTCGGTAGCTTTGGCAAGTAGCTCTTCCCCATCATCTGACTCTTCTTGAAGAATGAGTTTGCGCTTTCCTAGTAGTCATGATGGCTTGATTAGACCTTTTGATCCTCTTGTTGATGTGCATGATGATGAAAATGTCAGTTGTGTGGTCGGTAGTCGGTATGTCGATGTTTAAAATGTCAGTTGCTATTTCTGTTGATTTGTATTCTGTTACTTCCTGTCATTTTGATCGCTAGATTGCTTCTTTTTGTTGTTTTTAGGTTTTTATGATTTTTATGGTGTTTATAGGTTTTATTTAACAGTTATGGAACCATTATCATTTTTTTTAGTTTGCATACCGCTTTAGTCGGGCACCGTTAACAAGTTTCTGAAATACTTTTCCTTGTAAAGTTCTTAGTCAAACTGATCTGTTGGCATTGATTTCTTCAACAATATAAGGTCCCATCCACTCTATATGCAGTTTCTTTGGTTTTCCTTTCACATGACTGTTATACAACAACGCAATATCTTCAATCGAAAAGTTCTTGTTTTTTATATTTCGGTCATGCCATGCTTTTTGTTGTTGTTTTTGGATTTCTTGATGTTGTATAGCGATTAGTCGGTGTTTCTCTATATTAGGTAGTTGCATTAGTCGGTCCTTCTTAGCTTCTTTGACATTAATATATAATATGTCGGCTATTACCGGTGTCTGTTGTCAAAAATGTAGGGGGACGACTGTTTCTTGTCCATATACAAGTTTAAATGGTGTTTGGTATGTGGATCGCTTATATGTTGTTCTGTACGCCCATAGGACAGCTAGAATTTTCTCATGTCCCAATCATCCTTATCTGTATTGCAAATTTTTTTTAAACCTCTTGTCAGGGTTTTATTGGATGCTTCGATTGCCTCGTTAGACTGAAGATGGTAAGTTGTGCTTTGTATGTGGTCGATTTTGAATTTCTCTGTTAAGGTTGTAATGGTTTTGTTGATAAAATGTGATCCTTGGTCATTGATTAAAGTTAGTGGACACCCAAATATAGTAATGATGTTTTCATAAATAAATTTAGCAGCTACTTCACTAAAACAAGTTTCGACAGGTTCTGCCTCTGCCCATTTAGTAACGTATTTGGCGGCTGTTATGATGTAGCGTGCACCTGTCCTTCTTGCTGGAACCAGAAATGGTCATATAAAGTCGATAGCCCAAATTTCAAATGTTAGACTTATATTTACCGATATTAAGGGCATCTCAGTGCTAGGTAAAGGTTGACCTAAACGTTGACATCGATCACATTTACTAGAAAAATTTCGACAGTCTTTGTGTAATGTCAGCCACCATAATCCCGATTGTTGGATCTTTTTAGCAATCATATCCGACTCAAAATGTCCTCCACCTGGTGCATAGTGTGCCTCATGCATAATGATTTCTCTTTTGTTCTCTAAATTGCATTGACAGATTACTTCATCCAAGCCCATTTTATATAGGAATCTGTTAATTAGACTATACGATGCAACTTTCATTGCTAAAATTTGTTTCCTTTTATTACTCATTCCCTCATGTGGTTGACCATTTTCTAATAATTGTGTTATCTCTTCTAGTTATGTAGGAACAAATTCTATTTGAAATACATGTGCATTTGGGAGATCATCTTCGACTCTTGTCGGTTCCTCCCCTGTGTCGATTCTCGACAAGTGGTTGGGTCCGACATTTAGCTTTTGTGGTCGGACTACTACTTCGAACTCAAATTCTTGGAATAGTAACAACCATCGACATATTCTTCCATGGTGTAAGGGTTTGTTTACTAAATATTTCAGCGCTTGGTGATCAGTGTAAAATATAAAGGGGTTAGCTAATAGGTAATGCCGATATTTTTGTAGTGCAAAGACCATTCCTAATGCTTCCCTTTATGTGGTGGAATAATTGTGTTCTACTTTGTTTATTTTTCTGCTGCTATACAAAATTGGGTAATCCATTCCATCATCCCCTGGTTGTGTTAAGATTGCGCCTATTGCTAAGCCCGATGCATCAATGTGTACATGGAATTTTACTGACCAATTTGGAAACTTGAGAATAGGTGCTTCGACTAATTTTTTCTTTAAGGTGTCGAAGGATGCATCACATTCTTCAGTCCATTCAAATTCCTGATCTTCTTTTAATAGTTCTTCTAAGGGGTATGTCATATCTGAGTAGTGACAAATGAATTTTCTATAATAGCCTGTATGACCTAATAAGATTTTGACTTGTTTTGGATTGACTGGCGGTTTTAAGCCTAGAATAAATTTTATTTTAGCAAAGTCAACCTTGATGCCTTCTTTGCATACAATATGCCCCAGTATGATTCCTATAGGGGTTACAAAGATGCATTTCTTTATGTTGAGTGAAAGTTGGATCTGTCGGCACCTCTCTAGCATTAGTCTTAGCCATTTGCAATGATCTTTCAACATGGAATATATTGTCCAATCGTCAAAATATACAGCCATGGTTTTATAAATATATTCCTGGAATGCTTTGACTACTATTCTGCAAAATACAGCTGGTGCATTTTTAAGACCGAATGGCATAACTTTATATGAAAATGATCCAAATTCACAGACAAATGTTGCATTCTTTTGATCTTCTTTGGCGATTGGTACTTAGTTATATCATGAAAATCCATCGGTAAACGAGTAACACTCATGTCCGACGACTTCATTTAGGATTTCATCTACAAATGGGGTTGGAAATGGGTCTGTCAATGTGAGTTTGTTTAGTTTTCGGAAGTCGACACAGATTCTCAATCTTGTCGGGTCATGTTTTTTCGGTTGGACGACCATTGGGCTTGCCCATTTCGACTAGTTTATTGGGTAAATGATTCCAGCTGCTAGCATGTTGTCGATTTCCTTCGTCACTATCTCTTTGTATTTATGAGCAAGTTTGTAAGGTTGTTTCTTTATAGGTCTGGCATTTGGTTTGATATCAATCTTCATTTCACCCATCTCCTAGACTAACCCTTTGACATCTTTATAGCCCCGTGTAAAGACATCTTGGAATTATTTTAATAAGTTAACAATTTCTGGTGTTTGCTCCTCATTCCAGTAATCACCTATTCTCGCCATATTTTGTCTATTGTCATTGGAAATGTCAATTTCTTTCATTTTAAATTTTGTGTCCATCCATTCTGGCGCCTTGCTTTCATTTGTTTGTCAACTTCCTTCTTTAAATTGTGAGAATGATGCTGGGAAGTCTTCTATTGTCATCCGGTTGGTGTCTTCTTTTGAGTCAACTTTAAATATTGTTCTAACTTTTTTTGTTGTTTTCATATGATTAGATTTCCACTGAAAGCTTTTTCCTTTTGTATGCTCATTTTCTAGTCAAAGTCTTGTTGATTGAAGTATTTTATTAGACCTAACGACACATGATGATGCTTTTGGTCAACTATGAGCTTGTATCAGTTTTCTCTAGACATTCGGTTGTATGAATGCTTTAATATGCTCTATTGCTTTGACTAATTTGTCATCTTCTGGTATGAATTTGAAGTCTTGAATGAAGTTCTCTTTGAGTTCATTCCATACAAACATTTTTCCTTGTGCTTATTCCATCTTATACCATATTCGTTCATTTTTTAACCCAAGTCTTCTCCATTCCTTTTCACATGTATTTATGTGTTTTTTGGGATCCTGTCCTTGTGTGAAGACTGGTATTTGCACCTGTTTAGTTAGCTTCTTCCCTCTGAATCTTTCAACGAAGTAAGATGAAGTTGTCATCCACGTTTGTAGTCTCGACTCATGGGTGTCCCACAATCGAGCAACTTGACCTATAAATGTTTTGACTAGGATTTGAATTCCACCATGCTCACCTATGTTCTTGGAAATTTGTTCAATTTGCAATACTGGTGATTCTCTTTCTTTATATCGAAGAGACTATTTGTTTTCTGTTTTAATCGGCGCTAAAGAAGGATATTTCCTAATTTTTATTTTGAATATCTTTGGAATGATGGACACAGAAAAACATTGATGCGTCGGTTTTCTTGGGATGGCTTGAACGGTCCAACATCCTCTTGCTTGGGTTTCGTAGTTTTCTATCTCCTAGTCGTAAATTTCTGCATCTGAGTTATATCTTACTGAGTCTTGGTTTCCTAGATCTAATTCTCCATATATATTTGGTTCAGTATAATCTTCGTTATTTTGGATTTGATAAAGTTGTCGGACGTCGAATTCTTCATCTATGGGTTCAGTCCACGGTTCACCTTGTGAAGGGTGAATAGGGACAATTACTTTCTTCCCATTCCCTTTTAGCTTTATTTTTTCTTTATCTAATGAGATTGATGCCTTCATCTTCTGACCCCAAGGTTGGCCCACTAAGGCTCGTAAGGAGTTGGATCCTTCTTTAGGGTCAATGATCTCAAAGTCGACTTTTGTGGAAATTCCCTTTATGGTTGTGCTGACGTTTTTCCATACCCCAATAGTTTCGATAAGTCCTTGGTAGGCTAGTTTCAAATATATACTTGATTCATTTAGTCGAGGTCTACCCAATTGTTCCCAAGTATCTCTTGTTATAATGTTCACTTGAGATCCTAAGTCGAGAAGGACTTATCGAACATGATATCCTTCAATCTCTAGGTCGACAAGTGGATTAACATCACTCTTATATTTTTAATTTAGTCTACAGATATTCTTGGTTTGTTTTTCCACACCAGATTTGTTCTTAACAGGGTATAATAAATCAATAAATTGTGCTACTGAGTTATCATTATGTATTAAGTTAAATAGTTCTTGGCATATATCTTGTCTACTGTCATTTTTTTCTTCTTGTCTAGCGAATTCTTGAAACATATTGATGCATCACTATATAATTGTTTTGCTTTATAGGATTAGGATAGTCATATTTTCCTTTTATCTCACTTATTCTTGGATTATCACTGCTAGTTTTTGTTCCTTGTGTAATGACTATTTGTAAATTCTTTGTCCGAATTATATCATACTTTTGAACACACGACAAGACATAAACATTTTTCATTTTATTTATTTTGTCGAGCATGGTGGGACAATCCTCTAAAGAGTGATCTCCCACACCACAACTAGTACAAAATTTGAGATCGGTCCAATCTTCGTATGGACAATCTGCATATCGATGACCTTCATTGTGGCATGTGAAGCATTCGATGGGTCATCGTGGTTTGTTGTCTCAACTTCTGAAGAATCAACCCCGACCTACATAACCCCCATGACGATTATTGTCGTACCAACGTTCATATCTCTGACCTTAGTATCTTTGGTTTCTTTGCTGATTTTGTTCATTATTATTGTTTTTCTGTGGAACAAAGTTTGTTTGATAAACTTCATGATAGTTCTGTCGATTCTTCAGGTTTAAGTGACAGTCGGTTGTTGCGTGACTCTTAACTTCACGAATTGCACACTATGAAGCTTTTTCATTTTTCATATTAAACGGACAATCCTTTGTCTCGTGTAGCCCATGTTCTTGGCAGATGTCACATAAGCATTTTGTTTGAAGAAAGAGGATGTCTTGTTGACTGATGTATTGTGGGAAATTGTCTTTAGTGTGCCCGATCGTTGAACATTTCGTATACCAGATTTCTTTCCCTTTGAGGTTAAGTTCCCTTAATTATTTCTATATTATTTCTAGCTTCTCTTTGAGCTGGATGTCCATAGGGTGCGTTGGGTAGTCTTCATCCATCTCGACTTGTAATGCCTATGTGAGTGCATATTCATATGTTTTAAATGTTTCTAGGCTAATGTGCCTTCGTATTTGTTGTAAGAGTCCTTGAAGAAACCATTGGATTAATAGTTGTTCATCTATGTTGTAATCCAGTTGGCTAAGTAAGTCCTTCAACATTTTATCGTACTCCCTAACAGTCTTCATCGGCTTCTGGACTATCATTTTCAAATTTTTTGCCGCCAAATGCTTCACATCTGGGGTTTTGAAGAATGAAAGAAATTGTCTCTTAATTTCTTATTTAGTTGCATTAGGTGTTTTATCTGTGTATGTCATGTACCAAGTTAGTGCTCACTTGCACAAAGCATGAGCAAACCATGCCATGTGAAAATCTTCGTTTGTTACTACGTTTTCTTCCCATATCGATTCGCAAACGAACCAGTGTAGTCTAGGATCTTCATCATCCTCATAGAGGGGGATGTCTGTGACGCCATGCCTCATTTCGTCGGCATCGTCGTCTCCTTCAAATGGTGGTGGTGAGGGTGGTGGGGGTGGGATGCTCTATGTTACCTTGTGTTGTTCACAACTATTTTTGACGAAACTCTCGTTCCCATCGGAAGTTTTGTTTGTCGGTTCTTCCTCGACAAGTTCTTGATTCAGTTCAACTCCTTCTGTCGATATCCACATAGACTGTTGTTGCTGGGATATCCTTCCTTACGAGACAAACTAATATGTGTCCTCTAAAGCTGTGTTTTGCTGGGGGGCTTCTCCTTCATGATCTGGGTAGAGTAGGTGGATACTTTGGTTAGATGGGTACGCTTGGAATGTGACCCAGTTTCCTTCCTCTGGTGGACAAATTAAAAGATGGTCAACATCATTTCCTTCGTCGTCTAGTCGGATCCATACACCGAACTAGCCAGCTCCTATCCTTAATTATTCTTCGACAATGGATTGCACTCAAGAAATTTGGTTTGAATTTACTAGAGATAGAGGTATTATATCCTTGGGTAACTCAATTTGGAGAGCTTCGCACTGCTCTATCCACAAATACTTCTCCATCTGTGACACTTCTTCGTCTACGCCCTCTTCTTGTCAGTCTTGACCCAAATATGGTGGATTTTCTTCATGTTCAGTCACCCTGGTAGTCATTCTTTTCTGGAGTGCAACGGCCTGCTCTCTATGTTCCTCCCTTCTTTCCTGCCTCTCTCTCTCTATTTTCTGTAAATATGGAGTGCTTTTGTGCGTCACTGTCCGAATTATTTCTTTCTTATCCCAACTTTTCATTGCTGGCGTTTGCTTCCATAATCAACTAGAATCCTTCTACTCTACCCTGACACATGACCAATTACCCCCCATATCCGACCCAATGCTTTACTAAGCCCGGTTGGTTCTGTCTATTTGCTTAAAAAGTATTCCCACTCTCTTTCTGCAATAAACTTCTCCCACGATTTTTTCTTTTCTTCCCATTTGGTGTTTGATGGCAGTTCGATTAGTGATGGATGAGGCTCAACAATGTGGGTTTCTCCCCCGTCGATCGAGAACTTAAACAAAAGAGTCGGCAGTGAGAAAAGAAACTGCTCAGTGAAATCATTATAGAACCTCTTCTCGGTGCTCTCGACAGAGACTCTCTCTTCCACAGCGTGGACTTCACAGAACTTGTCTACAATTTTTTCAAATCACTCCGACAGATTCGTTCGTCCACCTCTCGTCAGCATCTGGAGTAACTCTTGTTCTTTAGTGTCCATCGGATTTTTCATGCAGTAACTTCTTCAAATACTGAGGTACTGATTCTACAAAATTCTCATGTGTTTCATAGAAGAATTTCTCCTTATCTTGCGTAGTGGTCAGCATGTTTCTCTGAGCGTAGTTCTGCAAATAGTTTGTGATCTTACGCTCCCACCAATCCTTAATCTCTTGCTTTGAGATCATCTGCTCATGGTCATTTCATTCGTACATGTACTACCAGCAATGGAACCAATGTTGTAATCACTCAGATTGCAAGGTTACTGACAATACATATAAAGAATCATATAATCATAAGAAAGACAAGAGACAAGAGTAATGGGTAGAATAACAACTTATATTGCACAATAACACATGTGGGTTCATAGATACATCAAACCGAACCAAGTTCGTATTTGACTCAACAACCTATATATATGATTACAAAATAGTTACAAATAACTATTTGTCGGTTCAGTCAACCGACACAACCTATGAGGCCGATCTAATATCTAATTAGTCATCTAATTAGTCTAGTCAGCTAACCGACTAGCTCTTCCAACATTCCCCTGCAAAATCCGTAACTAAATTTGAGCACGAAGTATGGCTTGATGAAATTGACATGGATGAAGAAATAATTTAACCTCTTCTACCAATTAGAGAAGCTATAGATCTTAAAGAAAATACTGATGAAAATTAGTTTAATCATTCCGTTTCTTATCCTGATTTTCATATGTATTTTAGGGGGAAGTCATTAAATAACTTTGAACAATATTATGTTGCTCATGTTTTAGGATAGAATTTTTTAGGAAATATGTATTGTGGACAGTTTGACATCTTTATTTAGGACCATATTTCTTGTAAACTCTATATAAAGTTCCTGTATTGAAATTGTTGAGATTTATCCTCATAAAAGTTTAAATATTAATTTTGCTTTAGATGATTTACAACAAAACAAATTAATTCCAATTTTGCATAAGTTTTCTACATATTTTTCCTGTGATTATATGGATATGCAAGGTATGCATCTATATACATGCACTCATCATATTTATACACAAGAAAAAATTAAACTAGTAAGACAACCACAAAGAAGAATGAACCTTATTTTGAAGGGCATTGTAAAAGGGGAACTTCAAAAAAATTTGGATGTACATTTCATTTATCCTATATCAAACAATAAATGGGTTTCATCCTTGGTGGTTGTTCCCAAAAATAACGAAATGCGGTGAGTATGTGTTGACTATCAATAATTAAATAAAGCCACCTTAAAAATATGATTTTCCTTTACCTTTCATAGATCAAGTCATGGATACATTATTAGGAAAGAAATATTTTTTTCCTCGATGTCTTCAATGGCTATAATCAGATAAGAATAGATCTATAAGACCAAGACAATATGACTTTTACTTATCCTTGGAAAAATGATGCTTATAAGGTATTACCCTTTGGATTCGATAATGCACCTGCTACATTTCAAAGAGTAGTTTTATCTTTTTTATTATTATTTAATCCATGACTGTGTAGAGGTTTATATGAATGATTTTACATCATATGGGGACACTTTTGAGGAATTATGAAGTAGATAATTTGCAAAAAAAATAGCCATATGCCAGGAAACATATCCTATATCCTACATTAAGCAATGAAATATGTTTTTAATGTTTACTAAAAAAATTGTTCTTGGCCATCATGTAACTTTTGTAGGTATCAAGGTTGATCCATCCAAAATGGAGATGATTATTAACTAACCCAGTCCATCTTCCCAAAAGGATGTAAGAAGTTTCCTTGGGCATGCAGGGTATTATAGGTGGTTCATAAGAAATTTTACTCAAATTGCTTCATGTTTAAATTCAAATTTCTTGCAAAAGATGTTGACTTTATTCGAGTACTAGATGTCAAGATTCTTTTAATGAACTTAAAGAGAAAATTTATATGACCCCACTATGAAGAGGACCAAATTGGGAATAATTCTTTCATATATATAATGATGCATATGATTCAGCATTAGAAGTTGTTTTAGGACAAACAGAAAACCAACAAACCTATGATATTTACTTTGTTGACAAAAAACATGACTCATGTTGAAATCATTTATATCATTACTGAAAAAAGAGTTCTTGGAAATTATTTATGCAATTAATAAATTTATACATTATATTAATGGCTATGAATTCTTTGTGCGTATTGACGATTCTTCCATTACATATCCTATGAATAAACCAATAACAAATGGAAGGATAACAAGTTGGCTTCTATTATTACATGAATTTAATATT
Source organism: Pseudotsuga menziesii (assembly GCA_001517045.1). Taxonomy (NCBI): domain Eukaryota; kingdom Viridiplantae; phylum Streptophyta; class Pinopsida; order Pinales; family Pinaceae; genus Pseudotsuga; species Pseudotsuga menziesii. The sequence goes on from LPNX010877140.1 coordinate 557,322, forward strand.
ATAGTCCTACATAGGCCGGGAAGAGAAAATCAGGTATCAAATTTCGTTTCTCGTATCAACACTCCTAGTGACACTACTCCTATAAAAGATAATTTTCTTGATGAAAAATTATTTGCAATTTCTTTTAAATCTACTTGGTTTGTTGATATTGCCAATTATTTGTCTACAAGAAAGCTGCCACCATATTTTTCACCAAAGGAGAAGCAAAGGATTATTACACAAAGTGCTAAATGTTCATGGATATGAGGATACCTTTTTTATACTAGAGTAGACCTGATTACCTACAGGTGCGTTAGAGAATATGCGATATTTGACATCTTGAAGGCATGTCACAATGAGTCATGTGGTGGGGATTTTTCAGACAAAAGAACTGCTTACAAAATTCTTCATCTAGGGTACTATTGGCCTACTCTTTTTAGAGATGCCAAAAAGTATGTTAGAAGTTGTGATAGTTGCCATAAAATGGGTTGTCCAATTGCAACAAATTCAATGCCACTTCATCCACAAGTACTTGTTGAACCTTTTGAAAAATGGGCTTTAAACTTAATTGGGCCCATTAATCCTGTATCAAAAAAGAAAAAGGTACATTTTGGTTTGCACATATTATGTTACCAAATGGGTGGATGCAAAATATCTACCATGTGCAATTGAACCATTAATGAAATAATTTTTGTTTGAAGACATATTTGTTTGCCTTTGAGTGACTAGAGAAATTGTTACTAATCAAGGGGCACAATTTACATATAAGAAAATATACACAATTGTTCGTAAGTACAAAAGTAAACACCAAAATTCTACTTTGTATCATCCATAAGCTAATGGCCAAGTAGAGTCTACAAATAAATTTCTAGAAGGGATTTTAATAAAGATATTATAGCTCCATCGGACAAATTGGGAAGATGGGCTTCTAGAGTATTTGTGGCCCTATAGAATAACATGGAAAAAACCAACGATTTCACCCCATATAAATTAACATATGTGAAATAGGTACTTCTTCCCATTGAATTCAAGATAAATACTTTCAAGAATGTAGTAGAATTATGACTAAATCTATGTGAAGCTCAACAACAGAGATTTTCACAATTGAGTGAGATAGATGAGATACATCAAGATACCTTATCCCAGACCATTCTTGTGTAGGAGCAACAAGAAGATGGAATGAGATATTTATTAAGAAGAAACAGTTTAAGTCTGATGATTGGGCCCTACTTTTTAACTCAAAGTTTAAATATTTCAAAGGTAAGTTTACCACTCACTAACTTGGCCCATATTAATTTGAAACATTTTTTACAATGGTTTTATAAGGATAAAGACAATTGATTGTACAAAATTTTCATTTGTACTCAATCACCATCAATTGAAGTTTTATAATAAGCTTATGACTAAGGATGATGTTTTTTGTATTTTACTTCAGCAAGTTGAGATGAAAATTGTGAATGATAGGGGTAACTCTCATATTCCTATTCCATCTAGAGAGAGAGAGAGAGAGTTCAATTATGAAAACCATATTCTCGACGTAACTAAACAAGAACTCTGCTTGAAAACCAAGAAACTAGGTACTATAATTCCTAATAAACATAGTATTTTGTTTCTTGTAGACCCCAAAAGTTCCAAAAATTCCAGTAATTTCTCAAATATCAGTTGTTTCAATAAATCTAATCACACTTATCAGTGATTAGTATTTGTAGTAGATTATATTTGTTTGGCAGTAGCAGCAATCCTTTTCTTTGTTATGCAGCAGCATAACATTCTTGGTTCAGCAACAAGAATAAGTTGTCTTATTTCCAATAATAAATATTTATTTCTCGTAGTGACGATTATTTCATGTAATCAAATAAAAATTCCAGCAACGAAGGTTTGTTCTAGAAGCAAAGATTGGTTCAAAAGTATCCAAGCATTCAATAATATCTCTCAATTTCCGGGTTAAAAATTCAACATTTCTCTTACTCGAAGATAATAATAAAAATTCAAGGTGTTATCTTCAAAATCTAGCAATCCATTTCAAAAATCAAGGTTTGGTATATAAAAGGTATTTGATCTTTGATATATGTCTACATGTCAAAATCATTGGAAATCTTGAAAAGATAACTTATGTATGCTTATTATCAATTCCATCTCTTATCTTCACATTACATTAGTCATTGCTATGAATGTCTCCTATTATATATCGTTTACCTCCATTCTTCATGATTTGTTTACCATCATTTTCCTGTTTGGCTTAACCTAGTAAATTACATGTTACATGCCACAACTATATTTCATAAATCCTAACTACTCAGTATAATGATTAACCCATGTCTAGCATTTTCACATGATCATTTCAGTAAGTCTTTAATAAAGTGAATCATTAAGTAACACTTCATGATTATGATTCTGACACCCATTCCTATTAACCCAATTGCGTCATAACTTAATTCATTTAAACACTTAGCCAACTTCTCCATTTACATCTAGGCCCTTGTAAAAGTGTTAATTTGTTTCTTATCATGTTACCTATACATCGAACAAAAGATGGCAGTCCCAAGTGTTGTCATGTATGAGCCTCAAGGGATCGATGTATTAGAAAATTAACCATAATGTAGGATAATATTTCATTGTGCAAGATTACTACAGTTGTTTGAACGTTTCCAGGGCCATAAGAGTAAAATAACCAGGGCATTTACTAAGTCATTTATTGGGAAACTACTCAAATAGGAATATTCCAATCTCTGTTACAGAAGAATCATTGGCATTGGTAACGTGATTGGAAAGAAGATGTGAACAATAGTTTAAAAATTAGTGGTTAAAAGGAAAAATATGGACTTTGTTCATCAACAGATCCAAAAATAACACTGGCTGGAGCAAGGGGGTGCCACAAACTTGGTTAATTGATCCATGGATGGACATTACATTATTCATGCATAAATCCTTAATATGTGAAGGGAGGTATAGTATTATGTTTCCCTATCATATTCATGTATTATACCATCTTAAAGAAGAGAACAAAAATATAGATATGCCTTTCTTTCTTCTAAAAATTCTCACAATGATGGAAGCAATTGTTCAGAAAAACCCTCCAAATTTAGATAGGTATATTTTCCATCATTCCCTAGTCAAACTAATTGTTGTAGGAGTTAAGAAAAATAAATTTTGATTGGGATAAATTCCTAGAAAGAAGTGGTTTTCAAGAGGGAGTAGCAGTAATGGAAAATCCTCAAATTATAGGAAACCTTGAAACACTTATTACTTAAAATGAAAAGGGGTTTACAAAACATAGGAAATACGCTACAAGGAGAAGAAGGTTTGAATAGCGAAGAAAATATTCCATGGGATGAAGGAGAAATTCCCCAAGGTGAATATTTACATGACACAAGAAAAATATCATAGGATGAGGGCTCAGACGCATCTATAGAAATTAAATCTACCAAACCATCAAGAAAAGTTAGAAACTCAAACCATGGAAACGTTTCTTCTTTTCCTTGCAAAGTACTAGGCGTATGACCCAGAAATACCTAGAAATTCAGGAAGAGTTGTCGCGAGAACAAGCAGGACATGTTTATAAAGCTTTAGTTTTTCACAGGTTACTTAAGAATTTTAGAGTAAAAAATTCAGATCCACCTTCTACATTCAGTAAAGAGGCATTCACAAATTGGTTTTTTGAATAACTTACAGTCCTTGAATATCAACCAAGTTCGGAAAAATAACTAGCTTTTGAAGGTCAACCACTTTTGGGAAAACAATCAGGTTGTGAAGAGTATAGATTTTTTGAAGGCCAATCAGTTTTTGAGTAAAATCTAGTTAAAGAAATACAAGCGACTCCTATAATACTTATTGTTTCTATTTTAACTCCCAAGTTGCAGAAGCAAAAGAAGAAAAATAGTAGTCTCAAGAGAACCATTTAGGAACTGGAAATTCTAGATCGAAGTATTAAGGTAGAAAATGAGAGGTAAACACAGAGTGCCAAAATGAAAGAAGAACATCAGGAATTACAGAAAAAGTATAAGTTGTTAACAAAACATGCCAAGAAGTGGTATGATTAGAACTAGAAGACAAGGAATCAAAATAGGAGGTTGATGATCAAGATTAACTTGCAGAAACCAAAGAGAAAGAATACTTCATTTTCCAATTTGGATCTCCATGTTGATGCAACAAAGAATTTTTAAAGAGGCAGTTTGAACAATTTTAAAAATGAGCAAATATGGTTATCTCAAGTTTAACTCCATGAGGACATGCTAAACCTTAAATATGGGGGAGATGTTAAACTCCAAATTTTGACACTTTAATCTCTCTCAACTAAGCCTATTACCTTTCATTTTTTATCCTAAATCCTTCTTTTTGTCTACTTTTTTGAAGATTGATGACACGAAAATCATACTTATGGTGACAAGTTATCTTTATGTATAAAGCCCTGATTTTGGTTGAGTAGAATGTTATTAAGTCAAATTACTTATTATTTTACTAGTATTTCAAGATAATTACTGAAACATTTCTTATAATACATCCAAACTCCATATGGATACACCCCACTAATCGAGATCTAAAACTTGAGGACATGTTCATGATCTTCATCAAAGGGAAAAATTCATGTTTTGTCTCCTTCAAAACATTTGTCTCTCTTCATTTTATATGTAATCAATGCGGTAGCTGGAAATAAGGGATACATGAGCCAGAAATAGGAAATTCTATCATTTCTCTCTTGGAATCAATGTTAGACATTTACATCATCTGAAGAATTGGAGAGATAGCAGTAGATACTCGGTGAATACTTCAGGAGTCATTGATTTCATGTCCCAAGATTAGATAGCGGTTGTAACTAATTGAGTAGTTTAGGAACAGAGTGGTATCTACAGAGTGTGCCACTATCTTCATTTGATATCTATAAATTCAGGATAAAGTAAGTACATAGTTAGAAATAAATGTTGTTGAAGTTATTATTGATAGATTCATCCTTAATCAGTAAACCCTATATGAAATTGTTGAATATAAGAACTTTATGCATCTTTTGAAGTGTTCTTAAATTTCTAGTCTTGTAAGTGTGCTTGGTATGTGTTGTGTTCTTTATTTTTGTATTATGTTCCTCTAATTATATTTTCTTGTAGTTACATTCATTTCTTGTAATTGGTGGTGATCATTAATTTTCTATAAACAATCATTAACTTTCAATAGAATATCATAGTTAATAAGCTTCAAGTACAATAACTTTCTATAGATAAAATTCCTTACAGGTCGAGATAAAGTCAGTCGGTTGGGGTATTTTTATTCAAGTAATTCAATCCTTGAGATTGAATAAACTTAATAACATGTGTTGCTTTACAACAACATAATTAAAACCATGGAATTAATTTTGTATAATTTCATTTATAGGTTATCAAGTTTTTCTTAATTTCACTTTGAATGAATAGTTTGATCTTAAATTAGTGAATCGGATTACAATTAAAAGAGTCTTAGCTAGACCAAAATCTATCTAACTCAATAGTGTACATGTTACAGGAATATACACAATTGCATAAGTATGTAACATGAGTTTCCACCACTGAATTCAGTGTCAGTAACTAGGATTAAGTTTACTTAGAGCAATAACAAGACCAATTTTGAACATACAGTGCATGCACCTCACAAGTTTACTTATCCTAGTTGAAAAATAAATTTTTTAGAATTCAGATAGTTATATTACTCAACATTTGTACATAATTAATCTATTCAAATCCCACACTCGCCATAATTTAATTTCCTTTGTTATATTTACATCTACCCTAGTCTCTACAAAACACCAAAAGACTTGACCATGGGTTACAAGTGTAAATTGTAATGATATCGAAAACTTATTCATGGGATTCACTTCAAATGTGCAGTTCAATGACAATTTTGGAGAGTATACAAAATACAACAAGTGAACCTCAAGAAATGGGGTCATCTCTATTTCTTCTTGTTCAAAATATTCATCTCTCTAAAAGTATCTAACATGTTTATTCATAGTTATTTTGTTGCATCAATAATGTTGTGTTTGTGTATTATAACGCACGACATGGTTAAAGCAATGATGATCTAATATTTTTTATTATTTGAGAACATATTTTAGCCTCTCAACCACTTAATAGGTAGTTCATGGTATCCATATTATTGAAATAGATAATTAATGGAGACGAAACACATAATTAATACTTATTGTAAATCTCTCAACAATCCATGGATCTTGTGTAGGTTTGGTTAGGTTTATTGTGAAAATAATCTATCATTTTTATTTGTTTCACAAAAAAATGTGTTGATCATTTTGTTTGGGATAACAAATTATATCAAGATAAATGATAACTTGTATGTTATTTATTAAGTTTAGATATGAAATAACACAAAATAGATATACCTTATCAACATCACAAAAGCTAAAAATGGGATTACAACAATGAGAATTATATGTCTATTTATTCAAATTTATGCATTAGCAATTCCTCGCTTATCTGATCATTCTCCTTTTCCCACTTCTATGGATCTTTATCTATCATACTCACTCCCTTTCTTCTTTTCATTTTAAGCAACATTGACATGATTCAATGTGACAATACTTTTAAATGTCAAATATTTGAGAATGCCACATGGGTATCTTTCCCTCTGCCTCATCCAAAGCCTAAGATCAGCGAGATGTATCCTTTACAACCTCAATGCTTGGAGCAACATTTTTATCCGTCAATTAAGTTGGTGATATGGAACTACGTTTAAATTGAAGTATAACAACTCTTTTAAATTGAAGTATAACTACTCTTTTAAATTGAAGTATAACTACTTTTGCAATTTTTCAGCATTAAAGGGTTGGATGAAAATATACCCTTCAACTTGAAATATAGAGTAGCCCTTCAAATTTAATAATTGATCCCATTCCTTTGGTTTCTTTGTAAATAAAAACAAAAATAATATATGTAAAATTTATCCAACTATATCTTATTACTTATTATAACTATTAGTATCTACTATATTAATTTGTAATAATTTTTTAAACTAATATTTTAAATTGTATTATTATTATTATTTATGAGTTTCAATTTGAAATTATCGTTGGTTATTTGGTTTTAAAAATAATAATAATAATAAAAATAATAAATGTAAAATTTACCTATATTTTATTACTTATTATAACTATTAGTATTTGTGGGGGGAGGTGGTGGATAGTGGTTTATTGAAGGAATCATCCTTAGTCCTTGGGGGGTGTATTAATCTCACAACATATACAAGGAAATGTGGGGTGCTAATCTTCATTTGGATCCTCTGTCGGGATTGTTCAATCATATATTCCAAGATGCAAAACTCATAGATGATCATCCTCTCACTTTGACCCTCACTTGGAGAAATGGGAGATCAAGCTCAGTTCGAGTGGCTAATCATCTAGATAGATCCCTGATAGATGAAGGTTTAATATATAGTGTAGATAGATTCAAATTTTGGATGGTAAATGTAGGTGTCTCTGACCATATGTCTCTTTTCCTCAAAGTGGATGTTGTTTCAAACATGATTAAATATCCTTTCAAATTTAACCACTCGTGGAATGAAGAGGAATCGTTTACTTCTTTGGTTGGAGATAAGTGGAAAGAATTGCCTCATTTTTATGATGTTCCTTCAATTGCAACAAATGATATACAAACTAAAAGAAATTAAAACTGAAGTTAATTAGTGGGAGAAGAAGAAAAAAATAGAATTGAAATAGGAGTTAATAAATATTGAGGAGGAGATCCACTCCAATTATAATAGAAACCGTATAGGTATTTTTTCTAAAAGGTAAAAATATCAATTAGATATTTTGGAAGCAAAAAAGCATGGTTCCTAAGACTTGAGGAGGAAATTTGGATATTGAAAAGTCAAGCTATTTGGCTTACTCAAGGGGATGATAGCACAAAGTTTTTCATAAGTATGTTGAACAACGAAGAAATATCAATACCATATGGGACATTGTGGATCACAATGGGAATAAAGTATATTCTCAAAAAGGGATGGAAGATGTTGTTGTTACATATTTTAGTACTCTTTTTCAGGATCCAAAAATGAATAATATAGGTTCTTGTATGCAAGTCATTCAGTGCCTTCCTAGATTTTTCTTAGTTAAAGAAGGACAACAAGTTGGGTAATATGTTTCTTTGAAAGAAATTGAATAAATTCTTAAGAACTTTTCTAAATTAAAAGCTGTTGGCCAAAAACCACCAACAAAGCCTTGTTGATAGGGGTTCTCACTCTGTCGACACTCAGCCAACGCGATCTCTTTGAGCACCGGCCCAGACAGGTTTTACCCTGTCGGGAAACACCCACAGAGCGGATGAAGTCTCACCCGAGATGTTTGAGGGAGAGCTGTCAGAACCAAGTTTTCGGTAGTAAGGAGGAGGATCGGGGCATCAACGGTTTATCAACATAACTATCAGATCTAGCAGAGCCATTTGTAAGCTATCGCAACATTCATCACATATATTATCAGTATAACCAGAGACCTAAATAGATCGCATCATTTACGTAGCATCATATCATTCATTCATAAAGAAGATCCATAAAACATCCATCATTGATATCGCAGCACATAGGAATATAAACGAGATAAAAGACACTAGCAATTCAGAGAAACATCCATCATATCATATTACTTTCTATGCAGGAGATCTAAAACAACAGTTGTATTTCTCCACAGCGAGAGAAATACCAACCCACAAGGTCGCATATAGATAAGAAAAGATTCAATCTCTCACTTTCTCTCTGCTATCACTTCTCTCTCAGTATATATTTTACATTTGCAATTCTAACTCTATATATAGGCTTGCGCCTTTACATGCAAGGTATACTTCTAACTAACTTCTAACTAATTTAACCACTAAGGACCAATATTTTGAATAAATGGTCAATGAGTACAAAACATGACATAAAAATATATAAAAATTGGACTATTTTCCTCCTGTCTTGTTATCTTTTCCTTGCGCGGTGCCTCATGAGTATGCGCAACATCCTAGATGCTACGCAACTCACCTATCTACAACCCCTTTCCAACAAGGCCCCAACACAGTCTTGTCGCTCATGCTCGAGCCACGTCAGTTGGCCATGGCATCTTTCATGATCTGGAAGAGCAGAACCTATCACATATGCACCAGTGTGCAACTGTTTCCAGCTAGGTTGACTCACAACTGGCCATAAATACTTCCTTCAATGTCAACCACAACGGATCTTAGCAAACTTATGGGCTTGTGTAACCTGCAATGCCATTGTGCTCTGGCTTCTATGAATACTACATCATTCTTCATTTGATTTCGCCCTTCAAGAAGTGTCTGTCGGCCAAATATGGAGCCCTGCATCTAGCCACTTGGTCCTTCCGTGCATTCAAGATCAACCCGCCTCTACCCACTTGGTCCTTTTGGGCCCATCCAATGCTGCCTAAAGTGGACCCGATTCCCTATTCCTGCAGACTTAGTCAAATGGGGCAGGAACCCTGATCCCATCCAGATTCCTCATGTGTGTCTAAGTTGGCACCTCAAACCGATTGGGAGAAATATAGCCAAGGATGACTTTTCCAGAGACTTCTATCTCAGCCAAAATAACCCACATACTCACAACTTGTTCATCAATTTCAGCTGAGACAGCATTCTCACTCATAGGTTTCCCCGTATTAAGGGAGGCATGTATTGTCCCTTCGACCGCCACTACCTTTCACAACGGAGCTTTCTGCAATGAATCAACCCAAATATCCTACAACTTTGCTCAGTGTAGCACTTCCTAATGGGGTTCATACAACTACTGGTCCTCAGCTTATAACACCAAATTTGGCTTATATTCCATCATGACTCACTTGGGTGCATCATTATGACTGAATCATTCATGTGTGCTAAACAAACCGTTGATTCTTCCACCCTGCCTTGTAGATATACTATCATTGACTATGACGTCAACTATTTCATCGTTTCCCTTTTTGACATCCATTATTGAGTATTGATGTGACATCCGGTCACTGTCACAGAGCCTCCCGTACAATACAAGCCACTTTTTCTATCTATGGCGACCTCCTGTCACACAACCCCATCCCTTTTGCATGCCATGACCCTATTTGCTTAGTGTTTCCTCCTTCTAACATGCAACCTTTTGATTATTGCACCCCCTTGTGTCAGCAGACCACTTGTTGCAGCCCTCTTCCATTGGCGCATCCTCCTACGGACACGCCACCTTTGCCTTTCACACAACCTTGTTCCGGGCCAACTGTTTTCCATGTCTAACTAGCTATTTTCTGTTGAATCAACTACCCTTCAACCTAATATGGCCCCAACTCATGGGCCCATCGTTCCTCTTGCTACCTATCTCTAGCTTCTCTCTCTATGGTTTTTTTTTTTTTGCAAGCAGTGTGCACCTCCGGCCCTGTCCTATAGGGATTCAAACCACTGCCATTCACTAGATTTAGAAGCACTGCTCCATCTAACTGCTGCAATTGAACTGCGCCCCCAGAGGTAATTGAATTAACAAGATAGGGGCCTAACCAGTGCATCTGTAACTTACTCGGATGCTTCATGAACTTACTGTCATACAACAACACCAAATATCCTTGGGAGAATTGTTTGTTTTTGATATGGCGATCATGCCACGGCTTCTATCGATCGTTCTCGACACACTGCTGGAAGCTTGTGATGAAGCGGTCCTCTTCCAGTTGGACTAGTTGCATTTCTCTCTCGTCAAGTGCTGCCTCATCGACCATGCCAGTTGCTGCTACAATGCGCAGACTAGGAACAATGTATTCCATAGGCATTACTGCCTCTTTCCCATATACTAATTTGAATAGTGTCTGCCCCGTCAGCCTCTTGCAAGTGGTGCAATATGCCCATAGAACGACAAGATATTTAAATCCTAGTCATCACGATTAGCATTACATACCTTTTTTAGTGTAGTTTCCAAGATTTTGTTGAAGGCTTTTATGGTGCCATTTGCATGTGGATGATATGGGGTACTTTTCTGATGCTACACTTGCAATTCTTGTGTCAGTGCTTTTATTGTGTGGTTGAGAAAGTGACTGCCCTGGTCGCTCATCAATATTTGAGGGCATCCAAACCATGTCACAATGTTTTCAAATATGAACTTTGCTGCTATCGCAGTGGTGCAATCCACAACTGGTGCAGCCTCCACCCACCTTGTCAAATAGTCAATTGCGGTGATTATGTACCACGCACCCGTCTCTTCCCTGGTGGGTTTATGCGACCCACAAAGTGTACTACCCATTTATCAAAAGATTGCAAATTTACCTATGGTACAAGCGACATTTCATCCCATCGCGATGGCTTCCCGACACATTGACAGACGTCACATCTCTGCGCATAGTCTGCTGCATCATTGTGTAAAGTAGGCCACCATAGCCCAGTGCACAGAATCTTAAGCGCAGTCGTCCGTCCTCCATAATTTCCACCTGCAACTCCTGCATGTGCTTCTTCCAGAATTTTTCCTTGTTCATGAGGTAGAACACACTATCGCAATGCATATACCATCACCACCCCCTCTCTTTCTGTGGTCATGTAATTCTTCTCAGCAAAGGATAAATTCCTGCTAGCAAAGGCAATCGCATGATCCAAATCTCATTCTCCTGGTTTTTCAAGTACCACACCCAGTGCAATAGACGAGGCATCGACATGGACATGGAACTCCTTGTTCCAATTGGGGAACACAAGTATGGGTGCTGAAGCCATCTTGGCCTTCAATGTGTTGAAGCTTCTTTGACACTCCTGGATCCATATGAATGCGGTGTCCTTCTTTAACAGTTTCTCCACAGGGGCAGTAATCGCAATGTAACCACAGATAAACTTGTGATAGTACCCAGTATATCCCAGTGTCATGTGAAGCATCTTCATATTGGTAGGTGGTGGCAGGCTTAGGATGAGTGCAATCTTCACTGGATCAACCAAAATCCCCTGCTTACAAATGATATGACCCAACAATATCCCAAATGGTGCACAAAAGATGCACTTCTTTGAATTCAATGCGATCTGATGTTGTCGACACCTTTCCAGTATCAAGCGTAGGTTTTCCAAGTGATCCTTAATTAGCCCGTAGAATGTCCAATCATCCATATAAACTTGCAGAAATTTCGGAATAAAATATTTAAATGTGGTGACAATAACTCGAGAGAATACCACAGGTGCATTCTTCATCCCAAAGGGCATCACTTTGTATTGAAAGCAACCCCATTCGGTGACAAATGTGGTTTTGTGGTGGTCTTCCTTTGCAATTCTTATATAGTGATAACTAGAAAATCCATCTGTAAAAGAGTACATTTTGTTACCGCCTACTCCTTCAAGAACCTCATTAATGAACTGTGTTGGAAATGGATCATGCATGCAAGCATCATTCAATTTTCTTAGATCAACACAGATTTAGACTTCCCCAGTCTTCTTGTCTTGTATCACCATAATACTTATCCATTCTGATTCTTCAACATGCTCAATAATCCCTTCATCTAACATCCGGTCAAGTTCAGCCTTGACCCGTTCTTTGTATCGCGGATTCAAGCGATATGGCCTCTGTTGCATTGGTTTTGAATTTGGTTTTAATGGGATTTTCATTTCCCCTAGGTCACCCAATATCCCCTTCATTTTTGATAATTTTTTCAGGAACAGATCTTGAAACTCATGCAATAGATTTGTGATCTTTGCCATGGTCTCCTCATCCCAGTAGTCCCTAATATTTGCAAATTTTGGATTCTCTTCTGTCCCAATGTTAACTTTCTTAATATTTAGCAGTTGAGTCATGGGATCAGTCGGAACATCCGGTGCTGTGACATCTCGACTTCCTTCAGTCTCCGGAATATTAATATTGTGCAACTCATCATCATCTTCCAGCTCGCTAGAGATGTTGTAACATTCCATCATTGATTGTATATGGTAGTGCACATGTGGGTCCATAGGATATGCAACTAGGACAACTTTCAAGATGACATCTCGAATGATCTGTAGTGCATTGTTAACCTTTGCATTGGCATCTGCAAAGAAAAAGGTATCTGCAAAGAAAACAGTCAGCTCCTTCCAAGTGGTTATTTCTCTGCGCAGTTCTGCTGAAACGTACCAAGACTGTGGCATTTTCTCCAGTGTGTGAATAAAAGCGTGGACCCACTCCTCCTTGGCTCATGATGACCACAACGTCTGGCATTCTCTTAGATGACTACAAGGGTTATTTTGTCCATCACATCTCCCAGTGTGATATACCTCTATATATCTTAAGCACACAATCATCAATCATCGACATTGTGCCTATTCATGAATGATCTCCTTATGAACTTCCCACCAGTGTGTTGGAGTGGCCTTCAATGTTTCCCCTAATGCCAACAAGCACCGAGGATCAGATACCTTTGCTTCAAACTACTTGAGAAACCCAGACAGTTCCGGTAATCCTTCATAGATTGGCATCTCAATGATCTCATTCGTGACATGGTGTAGCGACTGCGTGATCAACCCACATTTTCTGAGTGATACTTCATGCATCCGATTTTGCCAATTTTCTAGCACATCATCAGAATAAGAGGATACCGAGCTAGCACTGCGCCAACCCAGTTCTCCATCAATAGTAGGATGGATATAATCTTCAGAAATATTGTAAATGTGATCCCATCCTTGAACAAGCTCATCTTTGACAGGTTCAATATATTGCCTTCCTTAATTAGGATCCATAGGTGCGATGACTCGAATATCCTGGTGCTCAAATGTCATCAACCGCTTCTTAAAATTTATCATGGCCATGCTTTTATTATCCCATCCAATCCCTAGTAGTGCAGGATAGGAACCTACTCCATCAATAACTTCGATAACAACGAAAATAGCACAAGTCCTCATACCTTCGACATCTACAACCATATTCGACACATGACCGGTTGGTTGGACTTTGGCCTGATTATCCAATCTCAGCTGCACCAGGGACCAAACAAGTTTTGGCTCCCCCATCTTCTACCATGTATGTTTCGTCAATATATTCACATCTGAACCAAGATCCAGAATAACTGAATCGAATTCATAGTCCCCAATCCAGATGTTCATTTGCAGTTCCTTTTCCATCTTTTTCTTCTGTAAAGATTTCACTGTAGAGTCCTGCAACTCTCTATCCAAATGGTGCAACAAATTCTCAATCTCAACCAGAGCATCAAGATATCTTTCCAGGGATAAATAAATCTTGAAGAACTATTGTAAATTACCATACTACCATGATGGTCCAGGTTCTAATGAAGAATCAAAAGCAGAAGGCATGCCAAAAATAGGTGTCTTACCAGGATTTCTTTCAAGTGCCTCGCGAGCCTCAAAAAATGTATCTCTCTCGGCCGTGATATCAAACTGTGCTTTCTTCTTTCCAGCCAGTCACACTTGTGGTCATGGTCCATCTTATCCAGTCATCATGCCTCCTCTAGTAACAATACCAATGTCAACATCCTCTGAATGTGGCTCTGCTAGAATGGTTGCAACCGTTGACCCTTGATTTTGGTTCTTCGACGGAGGCTGATTCAGAGGTGGATTCTAGTTCACTGGTGGATTCATAGGCTGATTGATATTCTGATTTTGAATTGGAATTTGGGTTTGACCTTGATTTTGCAATTGCTACTGGTTCTGGATTTGATTCTGGGCCTGGAACTGGTTCTGATTCTATAATAAAGGAACATTGTCGGCCTGCCATCTCACAATTAACTGAGGGAAATTTTCAATAGTATGATCATTCACCATGCAGTATACACATTACAAATGGGGACAATCTCATTGATAGTTCCCAAATGTCCCACAATTGTAACACTAGATTGATCCACAACCTCATCCTCCTCCATGGCCGAAACCTCCCCTTCCCCTGAATCCTCCACAGAATCCTCCTTGCTGCTGATATTGTGGTTGAGATACTTTCTGCTGATACTGGGGTTGGAGCTTGTTGCTACAGGGGATTTGAATGCTGTTGAACATAATGTGCGGCATGGACATAATGCGGTTGTGGCGGGGCCATATGGGTTTGGGTGTACTGTGGTCGCAGTGCAAAATGTGGCTCTGTCCATGGTTGCAATGGAATAAACTGCATCTGTGGTGGCGGCATATACTGTGCTTGAGGTGGCGGTTGTATCACCTGTGGATTTGGATGCTATACCACACGAGGATATTCACCTTTGATGAAATACAAATCATATGTCCGCTCTTTAAATAGATCATAAGCTCGACAGTCCTTATCCTCATGCCCAACTAAGTGACAGAAGGTGCAATATAAGCTTGCTAGCTTCGTAACCATTTTCTGCATGTAGGTACAATCTTCATGTCGATGCCCATATACTTGACATATGCGACACCACGTACCACCACCACAACTCAACGGGTTCGATGCTCTTGAGAGTAGATAATTCTGGAAAGTAGGACTGGTATCTTTAGTGTGTCCATTCACATGACACCAAGTGCACCACAAATTGTCATGTTCATCTTTCTCCTTCTTGATATCCTGCAATTGAAGCATCAGGTTCGCCAGTTGCACCTGGATTTGGTTCATGCCAATAGCATTTTCTACGACAGGTGAAGCCTCCAGCTTCATTGCAATTTCTAGAGCCTCGCTCTGTATCGCGATCTTTTGTTGCATTAATGGATGTCAGTTATGAGGGACCAATGCTGCAATGAACCATTATTTGTGCTAGAAGTCACTCATTTCGAAGTTGACCCGTGCCATCAGCATCTTAAACCTCTAATCAAAGTCCCAGACCATCTCATTAGGGAATTGTTTGATGTCCTTTAGCTATGTAATGTACTGTGCTTCAGATTTTGGTTTCTTGAATTCTTCAAGTAGTCCCTTTCGAATCTCATCCAAAATCTTCGCTGTGGTCCCTTGCGATACCTGAATGAATATCATATACCAATCGAGCGCATGACCCAAGAGGGTGGTTGCTAATTGGCATTTCTTTACATCGTCATCGGTATTCGATCTACTAGTGTAGACTGTCTCACATAAGAACCAATATTGTTCTGGGTCATCAGTGTCATTTCCATGGAACATAGGTAGCTTCATATTGTCTCTCGTCATTCTAAACCTTCTTCCTGTAGACGTGGCTTTACTACTGGATGTTGCTTGGCACATTGGACACGTTGATGTGGATTGCGTATATTTTCCTGATGATGGAGTAGTGCACGAAGGTGTGGACACGTTGCTACTAGGGTTTGACCTTGCTTCTACTCTGGGCGTAGCCTAGGTCTACTCGTCCTCTTCATCGCTATAGGGCTGCTTCATCCTGTGTGGTTGTCCTTCACGATCTTGCGTTGTGATCGTAACAGGACCATCCCCTGTCCTTTACCTCTTCTCTACTCGAAACCTTGCTCCTCTCCTTGTACAACCACTCTCCTGCCCTCATAGTCTCATCAAAACTTACACCCATCTACCCCTTATCTTTCCATTCATTGCACCCTTTCTATCGCGATGTTCATGGCCTCCACACACCATAGTTTTACTACTCGAGTGCATATTTAGTATTCCCTTTCACAAACAAGCATCTTGATTGACAATTGCAGAGATAGTAAGAACCTACCTCGTGGTCCGTTGAAAAATTCCCACTTTGCTTCACCGTAGGACTTATTTGTATCAACTGTGAACTCATTGATGTATCCTTCTAGAATATTGTCCAACCAAAATTTGACAGCCCGTGATGCCTTGTTTTCTGTCTATTGTAGTTCCTGAATTAGTTCAGGAGTCTAGGACGTCAGCTCTCCTCCCTCAAAGTTGCGCTTCTTGTAGGTGAATCGCACTAACCAATGGTAGAGTAGGATGGGAAACTCACAGAAAAACCATTCATGAGGACCGTCATGAATGCACCTTGCCAACCATGCATTTGTCACCAAATTTAGGTTCTGGTTCTCGGCTTCAGCGAACTCTCGCAGTCTTAGGTCAAACCAATCTTGGATCTCTGGTTCCGTCGAATGACACAACATATCCTCCACTTTAGTCGCAACGAGGTCCCAGCAACAGGACCATTTGTTGGCCAAAACCCACCAACAAAGCCTCGTCAACAGGGGTTCTCGCTCTGTTGATTCCCAACCAATGCAGTCTCCCTGAGCATCGACCCAGACAGCTTTTACCCTACCCAGCAACATCCATAGAGCAGATGAAGTCTCACCCAAGATGTTCGAGGGAGAGCTGTCGGAACCAATTTTTCGGCAATAAGTAGGAGGATCGGGGCATCAATGATTTATTAGCATAACTATCAGATCTAGCAGAGCCATTCGTCAGCTATCACATCATTCATCATATATCTTATCAGTATAACTATAGACCTAAACATATCACATCATTTATGTAGCATCATATCATTCATTCATAAAGCAGATCCATAAAACATCCATCATTGATATCGCAACACATAGGAGCAGGAAAGAGATAAAAGACACTAGCAATTCAGAGCAACATCCATCATATCATATTACTTTCTACACAACAGATCCAAAACAACAGCTGTCTTTCTCCACAGCGAGAGAAAGACCGACCCACAAGGTCGCATACAGATAACAAAAGATTGAATCTCTCACTTTCTCTCTGCTATCACGTCTCTCTCCGCTATATCTTTTACATTTGCAATTCTAACTCTATATATAGGCTTGCGCCTTTACATTCAAGGTCCACTTCTAACAAAATCATAACAACTTCTAACTAATTTAAACACTAAGGACCAATATTCCAAAGAAATGGTCAATGAGTACAAAACATGACATAAAAATATATAAAAAGTGAACTATTTTCTGCATATCGCGCTATCTTTGCATTGTACGGTGCCTCGTGAGTATGCACAGCATCCTAGATGCTGCGCAACTCACCTATGTCCAACCCCTTTCCAACAAAAGTCTAGGGTTAGGTGGATGAAATATGGAGTTTTTTCTAGAGTTTTTTTATATCCGTTGAGGTGATCTAGTGAAGGTGGTGGAAGAGTGTTGTTCAGGAGAATTAACCTAGGGTCTCTGGGGTTACCAACGTACTAAATAAACTTGCATACATTCAGCCATTTAAGAATTTGACAAAGAAATAAGGAAGAAATTAGGTGTACCTTGTTTATGGAGGTTGATCCTAGCTTTCTTCTTCAATCCAAATTGCTCCAACAACTTCTAGGAAATCTTCAACACCTACAAAGAACCATACCTTCCTGCAATATCATATATATTATATAGAAGATTAATGAAATAATATGTTTTCAATGAAATAACAAGACAATTCAGAAATCATAATACTTAAGAGTACAAAGACACAAATTGGAAGAAAGTCTCTCTTTATTGATAAACAAGTAATGGAATATTACTACCAGTACCTTAAACAAGTGCTCCTCTTCTAGCCAAGGAAACTGAGTTCTGTTGCTCCAATATTTCCAAAGGAAATCTACCAGCATAAGTTTGCTCTAGAATTGATGATGTTTAGCCTCAACCCCTACCCTCTATTTGTACTTGAGGAAAGTGAGAGGTTACAAAGATTGATATGGTTGGGGAAGTTGGGATAGTTATTATTAGGAGCCCAACTTTCCTCGACTAAACTTGTTTTAATTTTTTAATTTTTGGATTAGGGAATTCGTGACTATTGATACTAGCAGGACGCGAGTGATACACGACTGTTATAAGGGAAACCCACGTGTACAAACCCTGATCATGTATTCAGGGGTTGTCATGTCAATACTCACATATTATTCATGGGTTTCAATGGAAATAGTCGTGAATTCTCCTTAATCACCTTATAAAAATAAGTAAGGCTGGCATGATGATAATATATGAATGTTATATTTTTATCATTCAAGCTAGCATTATATTAGGATCTTTAACTGAGAGAATAACAAGCACAACAATCAAACACAAGAGACAATGAACACAATGTTTTTCCTCGGGGAAACCATAAATGGAGAACACCCCGCAACTTCCCCAGAGATAGAATCAGCACCAAAAGTAGAACCCCAAAATAGTAAGATGATCTCCCGACAACAGTAGCCTCTTTCTTTCTAGCCCCAACAACTTCTCTCTCAGCTATGCGCTACAACTGAGTGTGAGTGAGTGTGTGTTAAATAGAGAGGCCCACTCTCTATTTATACTAATTGTCGACTTGAAAATAACTCACTAGGGCCAACTTCTCTAGGAGAGTCTAATAACAATAGGGACCTGGAACTGCGAGGACTTCAACCCTTGAACAATAGGAGGGTTACCCACAATGACTTGACATGACTTGTTTACATTATTGAATCTCCCAATAGGAACATCGGGGCATGACATGACTCAAATACATTATAGATACTTCCGAGAATAAACATCAGGGTATAAGACATAAGATATACAAGTGAATACATTACAAATACATCAACAATGAAGGCACATGCACATCTATAGGGTTTTGGCCACTTCCATCCATTTTGTCATTTTGTGTACCGACACATTGAGTGTCAATACTCAGATGGAGAACCATTTCACAGGATAAAAGATTCCCCCTAATGTGTGAGGTCAGAGCGAAGTGATGGCTGAAATACATTACAAACTTTATTCTTGGAGAAATCAGTTACCAAGGCTGCAGGGAGGTACTTGAAACATACATATCAAAGTCATATACAAAATCATATCTGAGGATGTCATGTTCAATAAAATGAAACACTAGCTCCTTTACAATATTTGATTACATCATATGATATGGGTGACAAGGCCACACATTTTTCAAAGGTGGATCAGATCCACAATATACAATGATGAATCTTCAAAATCTGCAATCAGTGTTGTTGAACATAACAAAATCTTGCGCAATTTAGGATATAGAGGTTTGAACCTAAGGTATTCATCCAAATCCATAGTAACCAGTACAACTCCTACCATGTGAATAGATGAGTTGAAGTCGAACATGGAAGGAACTCAACAGAATGTTAGTGAATGAGTGATGCTGACCACTGAAGCAAAGGATTTCACCAATAAGGGTAGTGAATCCTAAGATACCATCGTTGAAACTTTAGGTCTTAGTATTCAAGAGATGCTGATGAGAAACCGTGATGTGAGGAGGAAGGCAATGAATCCTTCAATATATCACAAGAGTAACTAGGAAATTGGATGAGGGAAGGTAGACACAAGGAATTCTCAGAGATGATAATGATGGGAATCAAGATGATCAGATAGAGGTACATATCCTTGAATAATGAGCACAACGCAAAGATGACCCAAGGAAGCTTTTGACTTGCAAATATGACAACTAGACTTATTTGTCATGTAGGAGACATGATCATATTCCCCATGTATAAATGACAAGTGGAGGAGTAAAAACTTGAAGTAATAGCCGAGCTGGAAGTGTAAACTGAGACATGAGTATCAGAAAGTTCAGAGAGTGCTTTTTTCAAGGATGACATGCTTCCGCTTCTTATAACCCAAAGAGAGAAATTATTCCTTATCTTTCTTGTTAAGTTTTAATGAGTCTAAGAAATTCAACTAGAGTCTCTCTTCATTTTTGACAAGATTGAAGAGGGGAGAGAATAATGCTTGATATTCACTGAGTCGTGGATTTTATGAGCCCGAAATAGTAGATGCTTGTTGGTGTTTTCATAGTTTTGAGAGTTTGGAAAATCTGAAGAAGACTCTATGGGGGGTGGTTTTTCATACAATTTAGTCTACCGAGGCCAGAAAAGTATAAAACAATCCACAGAAGAAATCTCTTAGCTCTGGAAGGACTAAGGTATACCTTTTTTGTACTTAGTCAATAAGGTATGAAAAAGGGGTAAACTAATACTAGACCGACATACCTTCAAAAGCAACATATAGCCTGAGTTTAACGAGTGTGAAGGAAGGCAAGATCACTCGGAAATATCCATTTGATTGCGAGAAATGGGGATTACAAAAGTAAACTCGATGCTTTGTTCTTTAGGTTTTACGATCATGACAAAGACATAAAGTACGCTCAAAATATTTTGCATGTTTGGGTCCAGATCATGAAAAAGAGAAAACTAAGATCATACCGATTGTTCCTTTTCCATAAATTTAGTCCCTCATGTTCAGAAAAGAGATAAAATTGTGCCTGAAGATACTCTTCTCAATTTTGCTGAAAGGAGAGTATTCCTTTCGCATAAATAATCCATATGGTTCAAGAAAGAGATAAATTACCACCAATGTAGATGATCGTTCAATTATTCTTACCGAGTCTGAATGAACAAGTTTACTCAGTTGTCCAGTATGTTATTAGGAGTCGGGCCAGGGCCTAAAGAAAACTCCATAAGTGCGGGGAGTCTTATAATTAGGTATAGCTCGTAAAATATGCAAAATGAGGTTCATTTTGTCATGAAAAACAACTAAGAAGGCTCCTGCAAACTTAACACAACTGCGGCATGGGTACCAGAAAGACAATAAAGTGTTCTAAACTAGGGTACTTGTTAGCACTTGTGCTAAGTTTTGAAGATTTATACACAAGGCATATGCAATAATTCCCCTTCAAAGGTCCAGACCAGTGAAAACTGAGGGGTAGGGTCAAAAACTTTCATGTCCTATGGCCTAGAGGTATGCAGGAAAGGGGTTTGAAGTTGCTTGGGGAGGATTATTCCTAAGCCTGAATGTCAAAATAGTAAGAAGTCCTTTGGCACAACCTGGAAATGTGCCTAAGTATGAAAAATCAAAACCCTAGATTGATGAAAGAACTGTGGACAAATAAGGCTGATAAATGAAAAGGAGCATAGAAGATGAATTCCAAGCACAATCTCCACCGTCCATTCTTTCACAGACTTTATCCTTGATTGGATTTTTCATACTTAGGCACATTTCCAGTGGAGATTGCTCGAACTTACAAGTGCAATGTACTTATTGTATCGTTGCGGATCACACTGTTGAGAACCTTCCACAACTGATTGTGAAGTGGAAAGCAAGGAACGCTCCATAGTTTCAGAATGAGAACCAAAATCAGAATCAGAACTAGAATGCAAATCAAAATGTGAACAATTCAGCGAATCCGCCACCAAACCAAAACCAAGGACCAAGGGTTGCAAAGATCACTGCAGAACCCAAAGTTCAGGCTGTTGATGTTGTTGTCATTACTTATGGAGGTGCAACAACAAGGGATGATGTCCCAATTCCACAAGTCCAATTGGCTGAAAAGAAGAAGGTGTAGTTTGATTTTGAGACTAAGAGGGACACATTATTTGAAGCATGTGATGTGATAAGAAGAGATCTGGGTAAGTTGCATGTTTATGAAATGCCACCTATTTTTTATTCCAGTTTGGTAGCAGGAACATCGTAACAACTTGGTAACTTGCAGAACTTTTTTGAAAGTTGTATTTCATTGGAAAAAGACCATGATGCGCTTGTCGAAATTGCAAGTTTTTTGCATCAAACAGAGAAGGGACAGAAGGAGTCTCCGGTGAACTCCTTGAGCAATAAAAATACTGGGAAAGAAATGAGAATGAATATTCAGATTGGGGACTACATGGTAGATTCATTCATTCTGGATCTAGGCTCAAACATCAATATTCTGACAAAGCAGACATGGTAGAAGATGGGAATCCCGCAACTGGTTTAGTCCCCTGTGCAACTGTCACTTGGATAACCAAGCCAGAGTGACACTGATTGAGTAAGTTATGCATATAGAAGTGGAATTTGAAGGAATGAGGACTTATGTGAACTTCGATGTTATTGAGATTATTGATGGCGAAAGCTCATATCCCACACTGGTGGGAATTGTATGGGCTAATGATAGTTTGGTAGTGATCAATTTCAAGAAGCATGTGATGACTTTTGAGAACTGTGATATTAGATTCATAGCTCCAATGGATGCAAATGAAGGAAGAAGGTATGTTGAACCAATTAAGGAAGAGGTTGTAAGGGGATGGGATCATGCATACAACATCTCAGAAGACTATATCCAACCTACTGTTGATGGAGATCTAGGATGGTGAAGCTTTATCTTTGCATCCTCGGATTTGGATGATGCCCTGGAGAATTGGTGAAATCATATGCACAAGGTTTTGATTTGGAAGTATGGTTTAATCACTCAGTCATTGTGACAAGTCACAACAACGATTTTTGAGTTACCAACCTATGATGGACTAGCTGAGTTATTTGAATTTCTTGTTGAATTTGAAGATAAGGTGTCATAACCACAAAGATTGCTGGCATGGGATAAAGCATTGAAGGCTACTCCAGCACCGTGGTGTGCGACACACAAGAAGTTGATCAATAGATGGTCATTCTGTCACAGGTTAATGGAGGTTCGCTTCAGTGAAGCAGAACAATACAAAGCAGAGAGGTATGATGGCTAGAATAATACCAGCAATCATTTGATTGCATGTCAGACCATGTGGGTATCATGATCAAAGAATGAGTGGGTACATGATTTTGTACGCACGTTGGATGAAATGTCACGACAGTGGTATATATTAGCTAAGCTTTGAAGAGATATTACAAAATGGGAATAGTTTTCGATTTATTTTAGTCACACCTTCAAGTTTGCATAAATTGATCCAGTCATTCATAGTGCACTACAGCATATCTGCGATGTTGTTCTGAAGGCATTTCCAATTGCATATCATGTAGACCCGCATGAGGCACCAATGATGCAGTCAATGATGGAGTGCTACAATGTGACAGGAGGGCCTGAGGATGAAAATGACCTAAGAAATGTCAATATTCCAAAATCTAAAGAAAGTCAAGATATCGCAGCACCTGAGATACCAACATATAAAATCAATCAGCCATTGAAGATTTAGAAAGTCAACATTGGGATAGAGGAGCAACCGAAGTTCGCGAATATTGGAGACTACTAGGATGAAGAAACAATGGCAAAGATCATTGATTTGTTGCATGAGTTTCAATACTTGTTTCTGATGAAGTTTTCTGAAATGGAGGGGATATTAGGAGATTTGGGAGAAATAAAAATCCCACTGAAGCCTGATGCGAAGCCTATGAAGCAGCGACTGTATCGCCTACATCCATGATACAAGGAGAGAATAACAGCTAAGCTCGATAGAATGATAGACGCCAGAATCATAGAACTAGATGAGGAATTAGAGTGGATCAGTCCTATGGTTGTGCAATATAAGAAGGTAGGCGAGGTCAGGATCTGTGTTGATCTCAAAAATCTGAATGACACATGCCTTCATGACCCATTCCTAAAACCATTTACTGACGAAGTGTTGGAAGGAGTGGGCGTTCAAGAAATCTATTCATTCACTAATGGTTTTTCTAGCTATCATCAGATCAAGATCATGAAACAGGATCGGCATAAGACAACTTTCGTTACTTAATGGGGATGCTTTCAGTACACGGTGATGCCATTTGGGATGAAAAATGTGCATGCAATATTCTCTAGGATCATAGTTGTTGCATTCAAGTATTTTATACAGAGGTTTTTGACAGTATCAATGTATGACTGGACAGTATACGGGTTGGTGAAGGATCATCTTGTAAATCTATGACCAATGTTGGAGTGGTGTCGACAACATCAGATTGCACTGAATTCAAAGAAGTGCATATTTTGTGCACCTTTTAGGATGTTGCTGGGGCACATTGTTTGCAAGGAAAGTTTGCTGGTTGATTGAGGCAAGATTGCGTTGATTCTTAACTTGTCGTCACCTACGAATGTAAAGAAAATTAGAGCGACATTATGCCAAACGGGATATTATCACAAGTTCATCAGAGGATATCCCACGATCACAGCACCTATGGAGAAGTTGTTGAAAAAGGATGCGCAGTTTGAATGGAGTCATGAGTGTCAGGGAACCTTTGACACATTGAAGACAAATATGGCTACCACACCAATATTGGTTTTTCCAGAATCGATGAAGGAGTTCCATGTTCATGTTGATGCATCACCAATCATGTTGGGAGTGGTGTTAGCGCAACCAGATGAAGGGAATACAGTGAATACCTGATTGCTTTCACTAGTCAGAAGCTGTCATCTGTGAAGAAGAATTATATCATGACTGTTACGGAGAGAAATTCCTATGGCTTGGGGTACCACAATAGACAGCTTGACTCCATAAATCAATCCTTTCCAATATGCAATAGAAATTAAATGTTTAACACTAAAGGATCAGATCTCGTACCTTATTCCGAACGGTTGAAGTAGATCCCCATTAAGCTTTCCAATCTTCATCTTGAATTGATATATTACTTCCTCAACAACAAGTAAACAATACAAGCATACTATATATCATGGTGTAAGATCTATTCTAGCATATATAATCAATAATGTAAAAGCATTTGACATAATCCAATGGATACAATATTCATTCAAACACACATTATTGGACAGGAAAAAATATTTCTATTAATATAAATCGGAGATTACAAGATAGATACAACCTCTGACGGCACGTCTGCGAACCGGAGAAACTGAATCCCCCACTTGGGCCTCCACCACTTCAATCCTCCATCTCTCGATAGCAAGCTCACAAGCAAAAGGAAAGCTTGGGAAGAACACAAAAGTGCTCCAAGGGACAAAGGGATGCAGAATCAAGCATAAGTTCTGACAACAATGGACTATAGTTTCTTTGCTCTCAATTCTCTCTTATGCCTTCAATGTACCAAGGGGTTCCTTATATAGCTTTCAAAGGGATAATGAAAGGTCGAATCCGAGTGATCTCAAGGCATATGGAAGGCCAGGAGTCAAATGAGTCAGATCCATGTCAAGGAAAACTCCAAAAGGATTTGGATTATGCACACATCTCGATGTACACGGTTATAGGGGTAAAACCTGTGTATGTATGCGATTATAAGGTTAAAATCCGCGTATATAATTTTTCATATGTTTTTAGGGATGATCAAGGAAACATCAAACGACAAAAAGTGGTCCATAGGGGCTAATGAGTCTGCAGCGGGACAGGGGAAGGCCATACAATGTGTGATTCACCTAGAGTGGTGAAATCCACTATAATAGATGCCCCCTAATGTATGAGATCAGAGGGGTTATACGATGGCCGAAATACATTATAAGTCCATCCCAAAAGTGGAGTGATGAAGGATCCCAAATGGAAGACCAACCACCCAATCAAAATAGTACAATAATACAACTCTGCATATAATTGCAAGTACATATAGCAGTCCCAGATACATAAGAGTACAATGGCCATGAATAGGCATAATACATGATATCACATATGTGGTCATCGCCACGTACAATATACATAGATCAGAATATCCATGATGAAGATATACAAAGGACCATGATCTCCAAAATGGCTGAAGATATATAATAGATCAAGATCTCCATAGTGGCTGGAAATGTCTGACATATACTGGAATCAAGTCACGAGAGCTGAAATCTCATGAACACTGGCACGATCAAGGAGGGAGCATATAAGAGATTCCACCAATCTGAAAAGTCTTCTACACAAACCGCTATGAGTACATGTCCTACTATGCGAATAGAGGTGTCGAGGTCGAACATAGTAGTCCATCGTCTGATTACCGGTCATTAATGTATATCGTTAACAGACGCGAGATCACCCACCGATAATGAAAATGGGAATCAAGGTACTAGAGTGCAAACTAACAAGTGTGAATAAATGTGTTGAGGTCGAACACTTGAGAGGATCCATCGATCAAGGGACATTGTTGTATTCCCAAAGACTGTCGATGGTGAGAAAACCTACCACTGATGACTGCAAGTCTCAAGGCACTCAAAAGGACTCTAGATTCCAATCCCATAATAAATGATCTGAAGTCGATGGGATGAAATCCGCTGGAAGGAGGGCATTAAGGCATCTCCCATCATCCAACACGAGGTACTCAACAAAGCTGTATAATGTGGAAGGACTCGATCATAAGGTGCACGAACCAGTAACTATACTGGGAATGGCCGACATGCAATGTCAAGATAACCGAGGAATGGCCGACTCAGGTTTCAACTTCCTTCGAACAAGAGCATAATGGTGTATGGTGACTGAATGAAGGCAGCATAGACTTGATATACAAACTGGGACATCTCTGTGACACAGGAGGCATCAACAGAGGCTCCATAGGGATTGGAAGCTTAACCAGTCGGTGGAGATAAACTCAGATAAACGAGTACAACTCCTAAAGTCAAACTATAACCCAACCAATGGATGTGATATACAGTGCTCTGTTCGAAGGCAACACGACTCGACAGCTGCCAAAGATAACATCTTTCCTTATCCAGCTTTTTTATTTTTTGATTTTTTTTTTTGGACTTTTTCAGTTCTTTGAAAAGCTTGAAAAAAGAATAAACTAGCTTTATAGTTACAAACTAGGAGGAGACGAGTGTCATAAGGGAAAACAAACTAGTTCCAAGCAGTGGAACATACCTATGCTCAATGCAAGGATACATGTGTAGGATATTGACACTCGGGGGCAAATCCCCTCCTGGTAAAAAGGGAATCAAGCTGCGAAGGATATAAAAAATGGCTCTGCATGGCTAGACATGAGACAAGCTCGGGCTATATGGCTGAAACGCAATGTCAGGGGAGTCGGCATAAAGCTCAATAAGGCAGGCAAAGATCATGATAATGCATTCACAACTTGACATAAGGGAGTCCTGAGGGAAATAGGCCAGCATAAGATCAAGAGGAGTATGAGGCTCTTGCGAAATGTCATGGAGGTACTATACAACGGACTCCCACACCCTAAAGGAGAAAATGTCGGCATGGGAACCAAATGAAAATAAGGTGCTAACTAGGTTACCCATGTAAGGTGAATCTCTACCACTCGTATTATGCCACTTCTAAAGCAGCAAGAAGGTTCCGTGACATAATAGAGTGGGTTCGTACCTAAGGACATGATGATATGGTCATAAGGTCATGAAAAATGCAAACAGTGGTGAACCTAACCTATATGCCAGTTTAGACATGATACCTGAGATTGGCACGAATGGGTCAATCCAATGGCTGAAACAACACTGAAAAAGGTCTTCTACATCACAAATTAGGTAAAAAACGGTCCAAAATGGTTAGAAAATGTCGAAACTATAGGAAAGGGGGTAAAAAATTTCAAATATTTGAAATTTTTTCTATAAATAGTAAAAAATATAAATCATTTGAAACTTTTACCCATTTGAGCTTTGATTTTCAATTGCAAACTCCAGGAGATCCAGCAAGCGGAATTCACAACCGTTTCTTCCAGGTATTTACTCATGCTCTCCTCTTGCATTTTGATATAATTTTTGTAAGTTTTCATGGTTAAATGAATTTTTTAGGC
>LPNX010877140.1:586699-622260 GCA_001517045.1 Pseudotsuga menziesii
ATGACACTATATTCAGCAACGTTGTTTGAAGATGGCAGTAGACATACAGCTCCTGAAGACAATACCTGATCCATAGGAGTATAAATCACCCAAGCAGCAAAGGCTGAGTGTTGAGTGTGACGGCTTGCACCATCCGTGAATCCTATGTGGGTGGAAGATTCCATTGACATCTGCCAAAAGAAACAGAAACTAATCACAAACCTGATCACGATAAAAAAAGGACCTAACTAAGCAAAGCTGTACAATAATATACAACAAGCAGCCTTGGCTAAAGTTCATGCATAGTATTTTTTGAGATAGAGCCGATTTCTAGGCTCCGCCAAAGCTGTGCCTTCGTAATCGACTAACTCATAGGAACCCTTCTTTAACACATGTTTGACCATGTAAGGACCACCCCACATAGGATTAAATTTCCTTGCCCCCAAGGGTTCTTTCGATTGATCCCACAAAAGGACCAAGTCACCTTCACTAAACACTCTTGGATGGATAGAGTTATCGTACTGGACCCTAACGTGACGTTTATTAACCTCTAGAGCCACCAAGGCATCCCGACGCTGCTCATCAAGTTTCTCAAGGTGAACCAAATGCTCCTCCAAAGGTGAAGTGTCTGGTAAGAGTTCCGCAACTAGCTTCAACAAAGGAATCTCGCATTCAACCAGCAATATTGACTCCACTCCATGTACAAGCTGATATGGAGAAAAACCAGTGGCAGTCTTAACCGTGGTTCGATATGCCCACAAAGTAGGATATAGCATAATGTGCCAATTCATCTTGCTTTGTGCGATGGTTCGTTGGAGAATGGATTTGAGTGATTTATTCACTGCCTCAACCTATCCATTCGCCTAAGGATAGTAAGAAGAGGAGTGCTCTTTCTTATACCCTAACTTGGATGCCAACTCTTCCATCATACAGTTCTGAAAGTGCGATCCATGGTCAATGACAAGCTCTTTCGGAATCCCGAACCGAGTAATAATTTGGTTGAATACAAAGTGAGCGGCTGTCTCACCATCGGATTTTACTGTAGGCATATCCTCAGCCCATTTCATGAAATAATCAACAGCCACTATCATGTGATTTGCAATCCATAAAATCAAGCCCCCACTTAGTGAAGGGACCGGCGGTGATAATGGAATGTAACGGGGTAGGTTTCGAGCGCATGTTACGTGCAAACACCTGGCAAGGGTGGCTCCTCTTGACCGCATCAACGCAATCCTTAAAGATCGACGGCCAGAAATAACCCGCTCTCAAAATATTTTGAGCTGTAGAAAGCCCAGATAAATGACCACCACATGCCCCTCCATGGAAATCATTCAGCACAACCTCAGCCTCGTCATGAGTTAAACAATGTCGTAAAATGGAATCTACCCCACGGCGGTACAAAGTATTGTCCACTATAAGGTAGTTCTTAGAGACATGACGTAATCGTCGTCGTTCATCTCGCGGGAGGTGAGTAGGGGTCCTCTATGTTTGTAGATATACTATGATTTCCCCATACCATGGGTCTAACGTTGAGATTAATAAGATGTGTTCATCAACAAATGTATCTTCACAAACCAACTCCTCGGCCTTGCTCGGGAAATCCGATATAAGTTCTGCAAAGATTAAAGATTTCTTCAATTTTGCCAAAACAAACTCAAGATCAAATTCTTGCAGAATGACAATCCATTTATTATATTTTCCCCCAATCATCCTTCGTGTGAGGATGAACTGAAATGGATTGACATGGGCCACAACCAAGTTCTAGTGAAGGAGAATATAATGTCTCAAATGCTGAACCGCATGTACGGTAGCTAAAGCAAGCTTCTCGACATGAGAATAATGAATCTCTGTGTCAATAAGGTTTTGGCTCAGATAATATATGACATGCTCTTGGAGCTCCTCATCCTCTTGAACCAAAACCATACCAATCGTCTCTAAAGATGCGACCACAAATAATAAGAAATCACAGCTATAGTCCAGAGGACTAATCACTGGGGCCAATGCTAGGGATCACTTAAGTGCGTCGAAGGACTCCTGGGATCGCTCGTCCCATTCAAAGGGAGTATCCTTCTTCAAGAGACGCATGAAGCCTCTATTCAAATTGGCAAAGTTGACAACAAATATTCGTAAGAAGTTTTCCATTCCTTGCAAACACTGAAGTTGACAAATGTTCTTCAGGGGAGACAACTGAAGTATTTCCTTAACCTTCAAAGGGTCGACTCTTATACCCTCTTTTGAAACAATGAATCCTAAAAAACGACCTAACTTCACCCAAAAGATGCACTTATGAGGATTTAATCTGACCGAATAGTGCTGGCATCTTTCGAATACCAATCTCAAGTGATAGGGATGATGCATTCTCATACGAGAATGAACAGCGAGGTTACCCAAAAATACTTCAATAATAGACTTGAGATCGTGGAAAATCAAGGTCATTGCCCGCTAAAACGTAGCTTCGGCATTTTTAAGGCCGAAAGGCATTTTTCGATATGCAAATGTTCCCCAAGGACAAATAAATGTAGTCTTGTGTTGGTCCTTAGGTTTAATCTGGATCTGATTATACCTAGAAAATTCGTCCATAAAGGAGAACACCTCGCTACCCACACACTCATCCAAAATCTGATCTATAAATGGTGTGGGGAAGTTATCCTTAGAACAGGCACGATTCAAATCACGAAAATCAGTGCATATGCGGATCGCTCCCTGCTTCTTATCCACCGGAATGGGGTTTGAAACCCACTCCATCAAGGGAACATGATAGATGAAACCGGCTTTCAACAACTTCTCTATCTCTGCCTTAATGGCGGGTGCTTTCCTAGGATTCACGGTGCATAAACATTGTCGAACAAGCTTAGCGTTGGGGTAAGTCTTAATCTCATGTTCGACAATTCGAGGGTCAATACCTGGCATCTCGTCGTAAGACCAAGCAAAAACATCACGAAATTCCTTGAATAGCTCAGTATATTCCAGAATCTTAGCATGGGAACATTCCGCCCCAATATAGACATTCTCTATTGTGCCAGGATTTCGCCAAATGTTGATAGGAATCGTTGCTGATATGTTCACCATGTTTCCATCAGCCATCGGACCAGGAGAGCTTAATGGAACCACCGGACTACCAACTTTCTGACTAAGAATCTCCCTATAATCCTCATGCTCCAAACGGTCAAGCTCTGGAAGAAAGTACGATCTATGATGAAGTTCCTCCCATGGTGGCTCAACTCCCGACATAGCCTCGATAATCGCTTCATCTAAAGGGAAAATCATATCAAGGTAGTCGTGGGCATGAGAAGACTATACTACCCATGCCAGCAGCACATAGGGGTCTTCCTCCCCTGTCCGCGAAGAGGAAGAACAAGGCTCTGCAACATTCTTAAGATTAGCTTGATAAGCTATCATAGCTGCACGCAACGGTACGCTTGTCTTGACAGGCTCACTCAAAGTACTCGGTGAAGGAAGAATCCAAGGATCCTCCATATGGGTCGTGCGAAAGGACACCGAGGTCATAGAAGTCAAAGCCTCATCGGAACAATATCCTATCATGAGGATCGATGAAGGGGAACTAAAGCTTCCCATAAGGGATGGATACATACCTACACCCACACTCCCAGTTTCCGGTTGAGAGTGCTCAATGATCGGGATCGAAGCTCCTGAAGATGCGGTAACAGAAGGATTCTTAAATGCCATTTGATCAATCATTACAATCTTCCCATTTTGTGGAAAGCATACAACGCGGAACAAGGAAGAAGCAATGGCTTGCATACTATACATCCAATTCCTACCCAGCAAGAGATTGTAGTCAGGGGGTGCATCAACCACCTCAACCTCTATCGCAACGGTCTTCCCCCCCAAACGAACTTTAAGGGAACGAAGGATACCCTGCAGCCTAAAATATCTCCCATGAAATGCAGTTAACATAGTCGCTGATTTAGACAGCTTGGGAGAACCCAGACCCTTCCAATAGGACAAATACATCACAGAAGCCGTAGCGCCCTCGTCAATCACAGTACGCTTGATGATCATATTAAGACAGTCTACGTGCACCAAAAGAGACACATAGTAGGGCAAGTGAGGCTGCAGTCCTGCGGTTTCAAATTTGATCACCGAGGAAGAATCATCTCCATTCACACCAAGGGCAGAAAGCAATGCCTTCCTTTGCGAAGGACAAATCTGAAGCACTTCCAATGCAGACATCACACAAGGAGTGTGGCCCAAATCCTCGACAACTGAATAATTTTGGGCGGCTCGAGAATTTGGATTATGCCCTGAATGCTTAAGGACTCCCTTAGGAATGCGAGGTGCAGCCTCAGGTTTATTCACAGGTTTCTCAATGCGCAAAGGAGTTCCTGGTGGATCAGGCTCTTTGCCTGGGCTGGGTTGTGACGAACTATAATATTTTGCACGCGTCACAACTTCCGCAGCACGGACCATGTTAATGAACCCACGAGCACTAGTCTCTGGTGGATCATTCTCACTAGACTGGTCATGGGACTTCGAGTTCATATTTTGGTTATGCGATAAAGGGTTCGTTAACAAAGTTGGGCCTTGTGCTAAGAATCTCGAAGCTTCATCAATCCGAGGGCACAAGTAAGTGAGGTGATTGTCCTTACATAACTTGCAAGGGAACTTAACCTTACATTTAGATTGCTTGTCCCCCCAAGCATTTCTACCGTTCTTGTCATTATTGTTAGCATTCTGATTCTTATTCCCACCCTTTCGATTATTATTCTTACCCTTTTTTATATTCCGTCCGAGCTGTTGGTTACCCTTCTGGTCTGGCGATTCCATAGAAAGTACATTTGCCATTTGGGCGGGTTGAGACGAATTCATAGCTTGTCCCGAAGCAAATTGGTTGATTGACAATTGACCAACTTGTTTTGCAACCGAATCCACAGGTTTCGCACTTGCACAACCCACAATGCCATCGGCATGTGGTCCAGGTTTGACACTGGGATCGAAACTAGAACGAGGAGCGTTGGGAATAATCTCATACAACAAACCAGACTGAGCATAGATCAAGTCCAGTACCTGCGCCCTAAAAATCGCTTGTTCCTCAATCTGCACTCCGGATGTGGAAACATCCTTTGCTATATATGGCAATAACGACTTGAGGAACCACTCAAGAAGGAACTTTGGCAGTATAAAGGCTTTAATTAATCTCTTCCGTCTATGCCACTCCTGAATATGATCAAAAATATGGGTGGCTTTATCTTGCCGAAATGTCGACAAGAGTTCAGTACCAACGTCATAGCGCACTAGTAGCTAGAAGTGATTAAGAAAAGTCATCGCAAGGTCGTCGAACAAAGTAAAATCACCCCTAGGTAACTCTATATACCATTTCCTAGCAGGCCCTGTGAGGGTGCGTTGAAATAGTCTCAAATGGACTGAGTCCTAATGTAATGAATTCGAAGAGCACCAAAGGTGAAACGTAGTAATGTGTTTGCTTGGATCCTCTCTCGGTTTGCCTTTGAACTTAGGTATGTCCAAAGGAATCTTGGTAGGGACAGCCAGCCAAGCCAGGTCATGAGCCACAGGATCGTTCGTAAGTCTCGATAAGTTAGGAGGATTAAGCGTCGCGAGGAAAGGGAGCCTAGGATGATGAGGTCTATGGATCTCTCCCTGGTTCATATAGGATTGATTACCACCATGGCCTTGGCCATAGTGAACTCCTCCCGTATGACCCGTATAGGGTGGCGTGGAAGCACCATAATGAGGTGGACCTTGACTAGTAGGAGCTACAAAGCCATAATTAGGAGAGTAAGCAAGTTGTGAATACCCGCCTCCATAAGGTGAAGAAACTTGTCCATACTACGTCCCATAATAGGGTCCATAGGTCATCGCATGCGATGCCCCATGAGACACTCCATAGGTAGGAAGATAGGTTCTGGAAGTATAAATATACATACCGGAAGTAGGGATATATGCCGTGGAAGTAGTAATCTGACCTCTAGAAGCATGAACATAGCCTCCCGAAACAACAGGCGGTATGTAAACTTGAGACACAATCGATCTAGTAACCGCAGTATGAACCTAAATCGTATCCATGTGCCGACTCGAAGGACCACGTGAATAAGGTGGAGGATGGACATTTGAAGAACTAGGGGCCGAGGACGAAGGAATTTGAGTAATAAGATATGTACTATCGCCTATCGTCACCCGTCTCGGGTCTGGTATCCTAATAGGGTCGCTAACTCTAGACCTAGGAGGGATATAGGATGTAGCTTCCACCACTGGGACGGAAGGTGCAATGTGACTAGTGCTCCCAAACCTCTCCGCATGGTAAGGAATGAGAATTCCCCCGGGCATAGTGCTAGGCTCAAAATCGGATTCGACATGAAATGTCAAATCATGCATAGGAAAACCAGCCATACCATAACTACCATAGCTAGTAGTGGCGGGTTCAAAATGAGTCTTGGCGTCCTCCGGCATGCCATACCGGTAACGCGTCAATGGGGAATCAGCCCTAGAGTGAGTAGGTCTATCATGCATGGCTGCTATCTCAAAAATCATAGGACCTAACTCAGCTAAGTCGGGTGAAGGATCGTAAGTAGGAGTAAATTTCCCATCGTCTACACGAATGGGAGAGGGTGGTTCAGGAATACCTTCTGAAGAATCCCCCATGGTGTGTGAATCAATGTGTGACATAGTCTTCCTGGACTGTCTAGGTCTCTCTCCCAAAGGAGGAGGAGAAGTAGAAAGCGAAAGTCCTGCTAAATGACGAGAACGGCGAGGAACCACACCTGAATCCACAATGACTCAAAAAATAGCAAAGACTCTCTATTTACGCAAACCCTAAGCCAACTATCGTGCACAGAGAAATCACTAAGAAAATCTAAATCCAAATGCAAGCAAACAAGGGCTAGATAAGTGAGCTCCCGAATGAAGCAGGTATGTCTCGCCTAGGAGAGGCTTGAGACTCCCATACACAACAAGTGGAGGTACGTAACCAATTATTGTGGCCCTCAGCTTCAATGCGTAAAGCGACTGTGCTGTCCGACCCCAACCTGGTCGGGACACCTGCAGAATAACCTATCAGAAGTAGCCCCTCAATATCCTAGGTAAGGCCGCTAAGGTCACCTCAATATAATCAATGCTCAGGCGGTAGTCACAGGTGTGATTGACCGTATGGGCAGGGTAGCAAAGCCCGAAACTATTGAAAGAGCCCCCAGATACGAATACAATCCTGGAAATATCTCCGGTGCTACTCAGTTATGACTAGGGGTCATCCCAATCAATAACCGCTCACACTTCCTCGTGCTTAACTCCCTTTTCAAAGGAGGATCCTGAGAACAATGGTTATACCAAGGATTTCACACACTCACTTGGACTGACACCTAGATGTTGTTGTTTAGTGATCTTGGAGAATTAACTTACAATGAACTATTCCAAGATCCTAAAACCTAAGCTTGTTGGTGCACCCTAGGAAAGAAAAGAGTGTAATTCATTTGATTTAGCGTTGATTTTAGTTGGCTTTATTACTCAAAAATAGGATATGGTCGTGCAACTAGTGGTGTTATGATGCAACAAGAAGTAAAATGCACACCTAACAATCAATGCAAATGCATTGTGTCCATGAAAACAGGGTATGCTACTACGTGAAATGCACAATTCTTCTTCAAATGATAAATGCAAATTTTCCTATATGAACTCCTAACTAGTACTCCAAAGCAAATCTAGATCTAGTGCAAGTACAATGCAAAGTGCAAAATGCAATGCATGATGATAAGCAAATGTTTTTGGATTTTTTGAAAATAAAAGAGATGCAAAAAGCAAAAGAATGATTCTACGACCCCTAGACTCTGCAAGCACACATAAACAACATTCAAGCAAATCACTAAGGTAAAAGAACTCTAATGCATTAATCTCAAACAAAAAATTGAAAATGCCATGACAAGAACTTTCCTATAAAAAAAAATTAGGCTAAAAAAAATGTTTCCAGTCAGAAAGAGAGGTCTAAATAGACTCAAGCGGTGCCAAATGAGACTCAGCAAATATCATAATTCACCCAGAAACCAACTATCTTCCACAAAAAGGAAAAACCAAGGGTATACGCAACTGTTCGCAGTAAACCCGCGTGTATAGGCGAAAATCGCAGAGGAATCCGCGTGTATACGTGACTGTAAATCAAAAACCCACATACAGGAAGAAAAGGTGCATAAAATCAAGGCAAACAGATAGGCTGAGACAAACTTCACACCAATCAGACTCTACCAGGAATACATGCCCCCAGACCCGACACATAAACAAGAGAGAAAGAGCAATTCAAATACATTGAATGCTGAGAAAACAACTCCCAAAGGACAACTACTAGGAACTCCCGAGCGGAGTCGCCAATTCTGTTACGGAGATAAATTCCTATGGCTTGTGGTACCACAATAGACAGCTTGACTCCAGAAATCAATCCTTTCCAATATGCAATAGAAATTAAATGTCTAACACTAAAGGATCATACCCCGTACCTTATTTCGGACGGTTGAAGTAGATCCCCGTTGAGATTTCCAATCTTCAGCTTGAATTGATATATTACTTCCTCAACAACAAGTAAACAATACAAGCATACTATATATCATGGTGTTAGATCTATTCTAGCATATATAATCAATAATGTAAAAGCATTTGACATAATCCAATGGATACAATATTCATTCAAACACACATTATTGGATAGGAAAATATATTTCTATTAATATAAATCAGAGATTACAAGATAGATACAACCTCCGACGGCACGTCTGCGAACCAGAGAAACTGAATCCCCCACTTGGGCCTCCGCCACTTCAATCCTCTATCTCTCGATAGCAAGCTCATAAGCAAAATGCAAGCTTGGGAAGAACACAAAAGTGCTCCAAGGGACAAAGGGATGCAGACTCAAGCATAAGTTTCGGCAACAATGGACTATAGTTTCTTGGCTCTCAATTCTCTCTTATGCCTTCAATGTAACAAGGGGTTCCTTATATAGCTTTCAAAGTGATAATGAAAGGTCAAATCCGAGCGATCTCAAGGCATATGGAAGGCCAGGAGTCAAATGAGTTGGATCCATGTCAAGGAAAACTCCAAAAGGATTTGGATTATGCACACATCCCGATGTACGGGGTTATAGGGGTCAAACCGGCGTATGTACGCGATTATAAGGTTGAAAGCCGCGTATATCATTTTTCATATGTTTTTAGGGATGATCAAGGAAACATCAAACGACAAAAAGTGGTCCATAGGGGCTATTGAGTCTGCAGCGGGACAGGGGAAGGCCATACAATGTGTGATTCACCTAGAGTGGTGAAATCTGCTATAACAATGACGGAGAGAGAGGGGTTGGACACTATATGTTGGGAGGTCATTTCAATATGTTCACTGATCATTCTGCTTTGAAATACCTGGTGAATAAGCTTGTGTTAGGGGGGAATATATGTCATTGGTTACTTCTCTTCCAAGGCTTTGATTTCGAGATAATTGTGAAACCAAGTCACTTGAATGCAGGACCTGACCATTTGTCGTGAATTGAGACAAGCAAAGAACCAAGGAACATTGAAGATGGGTTACCTGATGTGCAACTGTTCAGGGTTGGAATGGTTGAAGAATACTATGAGAAAATAGTTCATTTTTTGGTGACGAGAACATCACCAGAAGGGATTACTACAAATTAGAAGAAGCATTTGATTGTTTGAGCTGAATATTTCCAGTTGATTGTTGGATAACTCTATAAGATGGGACCTAGCGAGATATTATGGAAATGTGTCCTACCTCATGAATAGGTGCAAGTATTGGCATAGGCACATGTGGGATTCACAGGTGGAAACTACAGAGGCTACACTACTGTCGGGAAGGTACTCACGAAGGACTTTCGTGGCCAACTCTTAACGATGATGCAACAGACTATACACGAACTTCCAATGGTTGTCAAAGAACTGGGAAGCCATCATGGAGAGATGAGATGTTGTTAGTACCTCAGGTGACACTATAACCATTTGATAAATGGGCAGTGGGTTTTGTGGGACCAATCAACCCATGAGGGAAGAGATCTGGTGTGTGATATATCATTATAGCAACAGATTATTTGACAAAGTGGGAAGAAGCTACACCAAATGTACATTGCACCACTGCGGAAACAGAAAGGATTCTATTTGATAATGTTGTCACTCATTTTGGTTGCCTAAAGATCTTGATGAGCGACCAAGGGAGTCACTTCATCAATCGCACCATCAGTGCGCTAACATAGGAACTTCATATCCAACACCGGAAGAGTACCCGTTATCATCTGCAAACGAATGGGACAATTGAGGCATTCAATAAAGTGTTCGAGCATGTGCTAACAAATATTTGCAGAGCAAAATGCGATGACTAGGATTTGAAGATTCTGATAGTCCTATGGGCGTATCGCACTACATGCAAAAGGTTGACAAGGCAGACACCGTTTAATTTTTTGTATGGGCAGGAGGCAGTCATGCCAATGGAATATATTGTTCCAATTTTGTGCATTGCAGCTGCGACATGGATGGATGACGCAGGAGCATTAGAGGAACACCTAGCTTAGTTAGTGTAGTTAGAGGAAGATTGCTTTGTAGTAGGATCTTATCTACGCGTTGAGAAGGACTGACATAAATCATGGAACGACCGCCACATCAAGAACAAGCATTTTCAACAAGGCAACTTAGTCTTTTTATATGACAGTAAGTTCGTGAAGCATACAGGTAAGTTGCAAATGCATTGGTTGGGTACTTATGTTATCAATTTCATTACCGAGGGAGGTGTAGTGCAATTGCAATAGTTAGACAATGCGATGTTTCCTAAGTTGGTGAATGGCAGTTGGTTGAATCCCTACAGGATGGGCCTGGTACTATGCAATGCTTGAAGCATTGCGCAGAATGAAAAAAAAAATCTTTGTTTTTGCATTAGGTGGTAAGGAAGAGGTTGTCGCACTAAGATAAAGTGGTCATGTAAGCAGAGGTGTCAGGGTCACAGTTAGGGAACCATGTTGTGAGGCCTACAGGGACATGATAGAGTCAAATTGGAAGTAAATGCAGTAGTTAAACCAATTATCTGACAACACTCTTGGACGAGACATGCATTAATAGTGGATCCGACCGCTAGGTCGGGAGGATCAGTGGTGGATAGGGATGAGGAGGGAGGATTTGGTTGAAATGATTGGCAGATCTTTCACACGGTCAATACTGCTCTATAAGAATCGGTGGATTGCGGTTTGAAATCACCATTGTGAAGAATTGAAGTGTGGAGAGTGAACTGTAGAGATTGAATCACAGAGTTTAGTTGTAGAGTTGTGAGTGAGTTGCAAGTTGAGTTAGATTAAGTTGCAGAGTAGTTGTGACTAATGCAGTGGGTAGCTCCACAAGAAATTTCAAGTGGGAGTGTTGGGGATTCACCAGTCATCTGTGTTTGAATTGAGGAATAAGTAGAAAGTATATTGGTGGGCTCGTTTCTAGTTACAAGGAAGAAGCGGAGGTCCAATTGGCCCAAGTCTCTGCAGTAGAAGAAGAGAACCACGAGGAGTTCGATCAAAGCTAATTCAGAGGTAGTTGAGGCCTCCACAG
Source organism: Pseudotsuga menziesii (assembly GCA_001517045.1). Taxonomy (NCBI): domain Eukaryota; kingdom Viridiplantae; phylum Streptophyta; class Pinopsida; order Pinales; family Pinaceae; genus Pseudotsuga; species Pseudotsuga menziesii. The sequence continues at coordinate 598,222 of LPNX010877140.1, forward strand.
CAAGGGAAAGGGAAACCATGGCGGACATCCCTGGGTTTGTTCCCCTGTGCAAACTTAGTGCCAAGGAAAGGAAGCTCATGAAGAATAAGAAATATCCTATCAATATTTCTGCTATTCCAAAAGGAATGAAATGCACTTTCAAGATTGCGCCCTGCTTGGTCAAAATTAAATATGAGGACCATGATTTCGTGGCTTTTAGGCCTGATTCACATACCCCATTTTGGGAGACTAACCAAGGAAAATACATGTGCCAAGGAATTGTTGGCATGCTTCCATGGAGGATACCTGTGCCTGGACCAACCGGTGCTAGTCACCATAGATTTGATTTCGCAAATCATGGTGTTTCCCAAGAAGGGGCTCGACCTGTTGCAGTACTTCTGCGGAAAAGACAATGACAAGTGATTGGACGCTAAGCTCAAGAAGTATGACTTAGAGTGTGATGAGCATGCATATGTGGTGGACAATATCAATGAGTAGGTTATGCGTATTGCAGCCATGATTCTTTCCATCAAGGTAGTGTGAAAGAATCGGTCAAACCAGTGCACCTCATGGGTGGTTGCATGTGCCGAACATTGCACTCCATGCGTAGAAATGAACTGGTCTCTTTTTCTGTTGAACCAGTTGACGGAGGATGCAATGATCATGCAGGAGAGAAAGCACACATTCACCTATATTTGGATGCTCATCTTGATTGCAATAGTTTCCTGGATGGAGCTAGAGGACTACCAAGGAATAGACATCGCAGTCTCCCAAGTCTGCAAGGGTGCGAGCTACCATAACCTCTGGCACCTGAGTCAAGAAGACATACTAAAGGACTCTGCCATACAATTTTGGTTGTATTGGGACGCATTGTAGGTTGCAGCCATGAAGGTTTCGCGGCTCACAGAAGTAGTAGTGGCGAAGTGTCGGCGATTCATTCGATTCGCTATTGGTCTGCATGTTATCCATGTGTAAGCACGGCGGGACCCTAAAAAACAATGGTTAGAAACACAATACAAGATAATAGAGGATGAGTTGGACACCATGGTGGCTTAGTGGTCAGTGGAATAGCTATTGGTCTGCATGTTATCCATGTGTAAGCATGGTGGGACCCTAAAAAACAATGGTTAGAAACACATCACAAGATAATAGAGGATGAGTTGGACACCATGGTGGCTTAGTGGTCAGTGGAATAGAAAGTGCCAGTGAGTCTAGAATACGTATCATATGATGAGGCGGGTCCTCCAGTGGATGCGCCCGTAGATATGATGCCGGAGCACGACAGTGAGCATGATTCAAGAGAGGAATCATTGAGAAAACCTACGGATTCAAAGGAAGAGAGAATCTATGAGGAGACCAGAACAAAGAGAAGGCATGAGCAGGGAGAAGCCAGCGGCACAACACCAATGGAAAATGTGTAAGTAGACCGCATTGTGGTGGAATTGCAGCGATGATAAGCGCAACTGAAGCAACAAACCATTGAAGGATTCAATGAGGTAACAAATCGATTGAATTATTTAGTTAATGCAATTTTGGAGAGAGTATCAGAAGAAAATATGGCGTAGAGGGTGGTTGAGATTAGTATGGGGAAGTGGGCCATAATAGTGCCCATTATGCCAAGAGAAATAGAGACATAGAGCGAGGATATTGATGCGACCTTGCAGCAGTTTGAAACCATTGTGTTGGACATCAATGAGTTTTTGATGCACACATTGGTGCAGCTGCAGAAGTTTGTTGCACAAGAACTAGTTGATCTGGAGCATATTGTTGGAAATCATATGTTGAAGTCGAAGGAGAATGAAGCAGTAGCAAAGAAATAAATTGAATAATTGAAGAAGGAGCAAGATAGGTTGACGGTATAAAATGCGTAACTATGGGATGAAAGAGCCCGATTAGAAAAGGTGATCTATGTCCCATGTCAGCAAGTTCCAAAGATCCAAAGACATTGATGCAGAAATAAAAGCATAGAATCTTGGTGAGGTGATCACAACATTCAAGCACGACATTGAAGATTTGCATGCGCTGGTGAACCCAGGCACACCGCCGGAGAAGGTTGCAGAGCGCAAGAGTGCCATCGAAGAATTTGGGACGCCACTAGAGGAGCTGGAAAAAGAGGTTAAGTTGGTGACATATGCGACTACACAATTTTGGGGTATTTTAGTCCAAGATGAGCAGTTGGAGCATCTCAAAACACAGCTAAAGGAAGCATAGGGATAGCTATACACATTGAGGACATCGCTCAAAGCAATGCCTCCAATTGTATAGGTAACAAAAGTGGTAGAGCTGAAGGAGTTGGAGCAACAAGTCACAAAGGCGAGGGAGTGCCAGTTGAGGTGCACAACATAGTTAGAATAATTTCAGGACATTGGTGTGCAACTCTCACTGAAAGCGATTACTACACTTCATGTAGTTCAGGAAGGACGAAGAGATGTCAATGCAAATATTGTTGAGCATCCACTGGAGCGTGAAGTGATAGAATGCATCAAAATTAGTGGTAAAGTAAAGGAGCAGGTCCAAGAAGTCACACAGCAATATGAGGATTTCAAGGTTAAAATCAGTGGCTACACTATTTCCAGCTGACGTGGATCGAGGGCAAGCTACAACATTGTGTTGGGGGCCTGTTGGTAGGTATTTTTGAGGAGAATTAGTTACACATAATCAAGGATGTTACGCAAGGTTGAATATTTCATGCAAGGGTGAAAGTTGGCGCATAAGATGGATTGTTCATATTTTGTACATTTTGTAGATCTTGGTCGTTATTTTTTATTTTTTGGTCCAAGTAGTTAGGAAGTTGATCTAATTAAACCACTTTGTAAAAGTCACAAGCCTATATGATCCAGGAGGATATTGGTGGCCACCCACCTATACCACTTGGAACCCCACCATTGTTTCTTTCAGTTTTCTAGTTTCCTTAATTGTAGCAAAATTTACTATTTTTGGCAGTTTTTGGGTCCTAAACTTCCAGAGCTGTTTTGACGCCCTAAATGATGTTTTTTTGGCATCGAATGGTCAGGAAAATATTCCTTGAATAGATATTTCTAATGATGTATCATGTGCGTCAAACGGAGGTAGTATGCCAAAGTTACGACCCCGAGAAATCGATGTACCAAGTTACCCAACAGGGCCCACATTCTAGTGTTTCACCTCCTAGGGTTAGGTTTTTGGATGTGTAAGGTTTCCATTGTTTATCAATAATATATAGGCCTTCGAGCCTCATTGTAGCATAGAGTTCAGAGGCATGTAGCCACCACATCTCTTCTCAGAGATAAGCTACCAACATTCTAGCTAGTTTATTTCCATTATGTATGTAAACAAGTTTCAGTTCTTTGATTAATGAAATGAAGTGTTATTTCTACTGTATATTTTTTTCTATGGTTATTTGTGTATTCTGTTGCGTTCTTGCATAAATCCGGATCAGTGGTATTAGAGCAATCTACTGTTTCTCAATCCTTCTTTGCATGTCCCCAACGAGGGCAGGGTATAAAGAGTTAGGGCTCGATCTGGTTGAACCTTTGCAATATCAGCCTCACAAATATCGATGGCGTCCCATGGGGGATGAAAAGAAAGACGAGGGCATAGAATATCCTATCAAAATGTTGCTTGAGGAGGCCCTTGAAAAACAAAGGAACATGATGATGAATAACTTCACCCAGATCTTCAACGACTTCCCACTGGCGGTGCATCTGCATCTAGCAGCGAATCTGGAGGTGCAACCCCTTTTAAGGTACAAGTAAACTTTGACATTCCCATATTTGATGGCCGAATAGATGTAGATGTTGTAGATATATGGTTTAATCTATTAGATGGATATTTCTCGGTTTAGGATTTTTTCGACTGGGAAAATATTACTTTTTCACTACTCAAAGTTGCCCCCCATGTCAAGGACTGGTGGGAAACCTACTGTGAGAGAAAGGATGAGGAGGAACCCTCTCTGTTCTCAGTTGTACCCACTTGGAATTCATTTTGAGATGCCATAAACATATAATATTATTTCGTGGGGAGCTATGAGGACAAGTACATACAATGGATTACGCTGTGGCAACAAAGAGATCAAGATGTGCATGAGCTGACGAATCTGTTCCATACCCTGCACACCAAGTTGGGTGTCAAAGATTTAGAGAAACATTTGGTGCTGAAGTACTACAGTTTTTTGCACAGATACATTCAGGAGGAAATGGAGTTCCTTGACATCTCCTCACTTGGTATGGAATACTGGTATGCTTCCAAAATTGAGCAAAAATTCACACAGAAAAAATGAGACTTTGGATCTGCGAATCAAAAGCAAGCAAAAGGTGCCCCCAAACCACAGAACCAAGGACACAGCCAAGGCATGGCGACTCAAGACAACTTGCCAAAGCTGCAAGCAAAGAGAAACACTACGAAGCCGAAGAAGGAAGTGGGAAAGTGGTGCGAGTTCCATAAGAGCCCCACTCACAACACCAGTGAGTGTCGGGCCAAGTAGTCACTAGTGGCCGAGATAAAGGCTTCCGAATTAGATGCATACTCTAACACTGAATCAGAACCCAAGAAGGGGACTAACAAAGGGAAGAATATTATTGATGTACATCCCAACGCCATTGTTTCCACCACGAAGATCCAAAAGGAAGAACTAGAAGATTCAAAGGAGGAGGAGCGTCTTTTCCACTCCTAGATGTGGGTAAAAGGTTTTGTGCTACAGTTCATTGTCGATAGTGGGAGCCAAAAGAAGCTCATTTCAGTAGAGGTCATGAAGCGGTTGGGATTTCCAACCACAGAAAACCCATAGCCATACACCATCGGGTGGCTTCACTAAGGATAGGATCTCCACATCAGCCAGTAGTGTCGCCTTCCCTACAGCATCAAGCCCTTCACCGATGAGGTATTATGTGATATTGCTCCTCTTGATGTTTGTGATGTATTATTAGGTCAACCATACTTATGGAAGTGACATGTTGTGCAAGAGTCTTGGCCTTGGGCTGTTATTTTTATGTTGGGAAATAAGTTGTACAAGATACCAGAGGTACCACCTCCTGCCACTATTTCTTTGGTTACTGCAAAACAATGTAGTAAGCTCATTTCCAAAACTAAGAAATTTGTTAGGCTTGATGATCTACCCTTAGGGAAAGAAGAATATCGTGGCCATGACCTCCAGACAAGACCCATCCGCATGACAACAAAAAATGGACAAGGTCGTGGAGGAGTATTGGGACATATTTACCTCACCCATAGGAGTGCCTCTGCACTGTTAGGTCAAGCACCCAATCGATCTGACCCCAGGTGCGCCACTGCCCAATGGAATGATCTATCATTGCTCTGTTCTAGAGAATGATGAAATCAAGTGGCAAATTTAGGTACATAAGGTTCACATCCATCCAAGTTCATCTCCCTGTGGTAGCCCGATCGTGTTGGTAAAGAAGAAGGATGGGACTTGGAGACTCTGTATTGACTATCAGGCGCTAAACAAGATCATTGTCCAGAATAGGTTCCTAATCCCATGGATTGATGACCTCATGGACCAGCTTAAAGGGGCGAAATATTTTAGCAAGATCGACTTAAAGTCCAGGTATCACCAGGTATCGATCGAACCGACTGATGTGATGAAGAATGCCTTCAAAGCCAAGGAGGGCCTTTTTGAATGGTTGGTCATGCCTTTCGAGCTCACAAATGCTCCTGCAACCTTCATGATACTGATGGAAAACATCTTACGGCCATTCACCAACTCATTTGTAGTAGTGTACTTCGATGACATCCTGATATTCAACCAGACTTGGGAAGAGCACCTCCACCACATCTGACAGGTCCTCCAAACGCTGCGGCAGCACAAGTTGTGTGCCAATTTGGACAAGTGCACTTTTGGCATGACCCAAGTTCAGTATCTAGGATACATTGTTAATGAGTATGGGGTACATGTGGATCCAACCAAAATCCAATTCATTCGGGATTGGCCAGCCCCAACTACTCTAACAGAGCTTCGCAACTTTCTGGGTATTGCTAATTTCTACCGCAGGTTCGTGTTGGGATTCTCTCATATCAGTTGGCCCTTGAGTCAAGTCACCAAGGGAGGAGAAAAACCAAAATTATTCTGGTCAAAAACTCAACAGAAGGCATTTGTAGAATTGAAACATCGCCTCTGCTGTGCCCCACTGCTCACATTACCAGACTTGGAAAAACCATTTGAGATCGAGACAGACGCCTCTGACTATGCTATTGGGGCAGTCCTTACTCAACAAGGGCATCCAGTGGCATATCACAATGAGACATTGTTCAACACAGTCCACAAATATCCCACTTATGACAAAGATATGTATTCCATTGTACAGGCTTGTCAACAATGGAAGCATTACATTTTGGGGAAGGAAACGATCATCCACATAAACCATCAACCCCTGCAGTTCATACAGACACAAGGGAAGTTACAGAACAATCACCATCAGAAGTGGTCCACAGATCTACAATAATTTCATTTGAATATCAAGTACAAGAAGGGAAGCACCAATAATGTTGCAGACTGCCTTAGTCGACCACCTATCGTGGTGATAACCACCGTGCTCAAATATTATGGGCATGAGACCTATTATTGGCCACTTCTCTACAAGAGTGATCTAGAATTCAACCACACATACAGGACGTTCTTGGAGGGAAACCAAGTTCCAAATTTTCACCTCCAGGATGCACTACTATGTCACATGGGACACCTTTGTGTTCCTTCAAGTGAGCATGCCAAGATGATTTGGGAAGCGCACTACAGTCAGGTCACTGGGAATTTTAGGGTCAATAAAATAGTGGGAGTACTACAAAAGTATTTCTATTGGCTGAACCTTCGACGGGACGCCGGGAAGTACATTTGATCCTGCACTTCCTACACCATTTCCAAACTGTCCATCAAGAAGCAAGGCCTCTATACTCTGTTGCCTACCCCTAGCCGACCTTGGGAATCCATCTCCATGGATTAAATGTTAGGCCTTCCTTCTACTAACCATGGCAATGACTATGTTTTTGTGGTCGTCGACAGATTCTCAAAGATGGACATAGCGACAGCCTGCAAGAAGAATATCATAGCAGAATCCAATGCTAAACTCTTCTTTGAATGAATGTGGGTACACTTTGGGATCCCACATTCTATAATCTCAGATCGGGATAGCAAGTTCCTTAGTACATTCTGGTCTAGCCTATGGTCAATGCTAGACACCAAGCTCACAAAGTCCATAGCTTTCCATCCCCAGACTAATGGCCAGATAGAGGTTGTCAACCAGATGATTGTACACATTTTTCACATGTACAACTCAAATCACCCACGCACATGGGATGAGAACCTCCCCTATGTACAACATAGCTATAACCGGTCCCTCCACAACTCAACTGACCACATCCCCTTTCAGGTGGGCTTGGGATTCCAGCCACTATGTCCCATTTGATGTAGCCATGCCATTTGTAGCTACTCAGGCTGATTCAGCTGATGTCCAGTCTGATGTCCAGTCATTGAGTGCATTTAGCACATTCACCAATAGGTTCATGACATATTGGACAGATCCAATGCTAAGTACAAGCAGCACCAAGATCAGCATCGGGTGCAACACAAATTCCAGGTGGGCGACAAAGTGTGGCTACATTTACAAAAGGAGCACCTCGTTGGACCCCACCGCAAGCTTATCCCACTCCGATATGGGCCATACACCATCACCAAGGATGTCGAGGACAATACCTTCGAGCTCAGTATTCCACCATTCCTTGGTCTGCACCCAGTGTTCAATGTGGAGCACCTTCGTCCCTACTTTCCACCTCTACTGGACACAACAGACATGGCAGAACAACTCACACTAATAGAGTTAAACTCCGATTGCATGGAGCAAGCCACAACTGATTGGATTATGGACACACATATCAAGAACACCCACTAGCAGAAGATCCAGCTATATCGAGTTGTCAAAGCAAGCCAACTGCTTCACCAGGGAAAGTGGCTCACCAAAGACCAAGTTCAGCAGAAGTTTCCTCATCTCATAGAGGAACTCAACGCAATGGGGACCATTGCTTCCTAAGGGGGGAGGAATGATCCAGGAGGATATTGGTGGCCACCCACCTATTGCACTTGGACCCCACCATTTTTTTCTTTCAGTTTTCTAGTTTCCTTAATTGTAGCAAAATTTACTATTTTTGGCAGTTTTTCGAGTCCTAAACTTCCAGAGCCGTTTTGAGGCCCTAAACGATGTTTTTTCGGCATCGAATGGTCGGGGAAATATGAGTCCATTTCAAACTTCATGTTTATTGTTAATGTATGTAGTCCTTGAATAGATCTTTCTAGCGATTTATCATGCGCATCAAACAGAGGTAGTATGCCAAAGTTACGACCCCGGGAAATTGATGTACCAAGTTACCCAACGGGGCCCACATTATGGTGTTTCACCTCCTAGGGTTAGGTTTTTGTATTGGTAGGATTTTCATTTTTTCTCAATAATATATAGGCCTTCGAGCCTCATTGTAACGCAGAGTTTAGAGGCATGTAGCCGCCACATCTCTTCTCAGAGATAAGCTACCAGTAGTCTAGCTAGTTTATTTCCATTCTGTATGTAAACAAGTTTCAGTTCTTTGATTAATGAAATAAAGTGTTATTTCCATTGCATATTCTATGGTTATTTGTGTATTCTATTGCGTTCCTGCATAAATCCGAATCAATATAAATAGATCTAGTATTGTAATGTAAAAGGACAACCTTTTTAAATGAGATCGTGCTTATGAGGGATTGAGATGTTGATCAAGATCTTGTCTTGTAGAAACTGTGGAGTTTTTTTGAACCTATGTTTTGATGCAAAGTAATATGACATGATGGAGATTTGATGGAAACACTCTATCTTTTGCATCTTTGTGTTTTTCTTCTTTCTGCGATATGATGTGAATGGATGAATACTGCAGTATGATGCTTATTTCTGAATGATGCGATGCTTTTATGTTTTAAATCATGTTATGATGATTGATCTATTTTGCATTGCTGCGATATGAATGGGTTTATGTGATTTGATGAATGTTACTATGAATCTGCAATAATGAACCAATTCTTGAGTTTGTGAAGTAATGTTACGATAGTGGAACAAGTAAATGTGCAAATCCTCCTTCCTATTGCGGAAACATGGTTCTGATAGTTATCCCTTGAACATCTTGGGTGAGAGCTCATCTACTCTGTAGGTGTTGCTGGACAGGGTAAAACCTGTCTAGGTCGGTGCTCAAGGAAATCACTAAGTTAAGGGTGTTGACAAAGAGTGAACCCCTGTCGACAAATCAGTGTCAACAGATTACAAGTATGGCAGACAGCGCCATCAGCAAAACCTACAAACCACTCGGATGACATATGAAACAACCAACAGACTATATAAGAAACACTAACCATCTAATGACATATTTTACATAAAAATACAAGAAAAAGTTCCATACCTAAGCATATTACTTCTTCAGGTAGAGCCCATTCCTAGGCTCCGACAACTTATTTCCATCATAATTGGTTAATTCATAAGCTCCCTTTTTCAAAACTTTTGACACAACGTAAGGGCCTAACTACATTGACTTAAATTTTCCTGCCCCTAGGGGTTCCTTGTCTTGATCCCAGAGCAAAACAAGTTCTCCCTCGGAGAAAACTCTTGGTTTAATGGCTTTGTCGTATTGGTTCTTGACCCTATTCTTATGAGCCTCATTTGTAGTCAACGCATCTTTGCGTTGTTCATCCAAATTTTCTAGGTGAAGCAAACGTTCTTCCATATCTGTAGTGTCAAGAAGCACATGAATAACAATCTTAAGGGATGAAATCTAGCACTCAACCAGCATGACTGCTTCCACCCGATGAACAAGATAGAATAGAGAGAAGCCAATAGCAATCTTAACATTAGTCCGATATGCCCAAAGGGTGGGGTACAACATGATATGCCAATTTGATATGCTCGCGTTAATAGTCCGCTTTAGAATGGTATTCAAGGTTTTGTTAACTACCTCTACTTGTCCGTTCTCTTGAGAGTAAAAGGAAGATGAATGATATTTCCTAAAACCTAGCATGGTGGTCAACTCAATCCTCATGTTGTTTTGAAATTGACTACCATGTTTAATGACAATATGCTTTGGTATACCGAACCGAGCAATGATTTGGTTGAATACAAAGTAAATTGTCATTTCTCCATCAGATTTGAAGGTATGCAATGCCTCTGCCCACTTCGTGAAGTAGTCTACAGTGACAATGATGTACTTGTGCCCCCAGCAAAAACTGAGTTACACTTCATGTAATATACTCCCCACTTGGTAAAGGGCCCTACCAAGATGACGAGAAACAAAGGAGAAGGATGTGACCGCATATTTCTAGTATAGAGTTGACAAGGATGACATCGCTTTATAGATTCCACACAATCTTTGAAGATAGTGGGCCAGAAATAACCGACACGAAATGTTTTTTGGGCCATTGTTAACCCAGATAAATGACCCCCACACACTCCACCATAGGAATCATTTAGGACATGCTATTCTTCCTCGTGGGTGAGGTATTAATGCAAGATCCAATCTATCCCTTATCAATATAAGGTATTGTTGATGATCAGGTAGTTTTTCGCATTGACACACAATTTACATTGATCTTCTCGTGAGAAGGACACAGGACACTTAAGAGTCTAGAGATATACTAGGATATCTTCGTACCATGGATCAGAGGTGGAAATAAAAAAGATATTCTCATCTGGGAATGATTTTTCTTCCGCCACTACAGTCTCTTCTATAGGGAATTCCGAGATCAGTTCTACGAAAACTAAGGATTTTTTGGATTTAGCAGATTGAAAATCCAAGTCAAACTCTTGGAGAATGAATATCCACTTGTTGAATTTTCCCTCGATTATGCATTAGGACAAAACATACTGAAACGGATTTACATCTACAACCATTGTGGTTGTCCTTAGCAATATGTAGTGATGTATCCTCTGAACAACATAGACTGTTGCTAAAGCCAAATTCTCAACGTGCGAGTACCTAAGCTCAGGGCATGCTAATGCATGACTAAGGTAATAGACAACATGTGCTTGGATATTTTCGTCCTCCTAAACTAGTACTACTCCTATAGTCGACTCTGAAGCAGCCATATACAGTATAAAATCTTTGGTGTAATCTGGTGGTTTCACTAGTAAATCCAGATACACTAGTAAATCCTTCATTAATGCCTTGAAAGTGAGCTGTGCGGTTTCATCTCATAAGAATGGGGTGTATTTCTTTAGCAAGCGCATGAAACCCATAGTTATCTTGGAATAATTGACTATGAAACGCCGAAGTAAATTGGATTTCCCCTGCAAGATTTGCAGTTTCCTGATGGAACGAGGAGGAGGAAGCTTTACAATAGCCTCAAATTTCAAAGTATCCACATGTATTCCTCTATTCAACACAATGAACCCTAGTAACCTCCCCGACTCTACACAAAAAAACACACTTGTGGGGATTCAGGCATATCTTATAATGTCTACATCATTCAAAGATCATACAAAGATGATCTGGATGGTCCTTCCTCTTGTGAGAATGGGTAGCCAGATCATCCAAGTAAGGTTCGACAATATTCTTGATATCACAGAAGGAAAAATTCATTGCTCACTCGAAGGTAGCTCCGACATTTTTCAAACCGAAGGGAATTTTCTTGTACGCAACGGTCCCCCAAGGACAAATGAAGTTCGTTTTATATTGGTCTTCCGGCTTAATTTGAATTTGGTTATACCTAGAAAAACCATCCATAAATAGAAATACCTCACTACCCACACAAGCATCAATAATCATGATCGATGAAGGGCGTGGGGTAGTTATCCTTGGGACATGCTTTATTAAAGTCACGAAACTTAGTGCACATGGGTATATTCCCTTGTTTTTTATCAATAGGAATGGGATTGGATTCCCATTCCATCAGAGCAATTGGGTAAATGAACCCTGCTTTCAGCAGTTTCTCCACTTCATCCTCGACGGTTGCCTCTTTTCACGGATTTACTGGTCTAATTTTTTGTCAAACGGGTTTAGCATTAGGGTAAGTGTGGAATTCGTGTTCAACGATAGATGAATCAATGCCTGGAATCTCCTCATATGACTAGGAAAAGACGTCGTGAAATTCCTTAAAAAAGCAGTATATATGGCAATCTCCTCCGGAGAGCAGTTTGCACCAATATGCACATTTTCAACGACGTAATGGTGTTATAGACTCCTAGTCTCAACAAAGTGAAAGAAAATTATGTGCATGGTGTTATAGACTCAACAAAGTGAAAGAAAATGATGTATAAAAATTCTAAAATGAATGCAACTAACAATGCAATTTTTTCCTTTCTTTTTCTTTGTAAATGAAAAGTAATGAAATTTTTAACAACTTGAGAAACTGCAAGACTTAAAATGTATTTTGTCTTTCCTTTTAAAAAAGAATAAAAAAATATATGCAACTAAATGCACTTTGAGCAAACTAAACAATCTGATCATATAAATTGTAAATGATAGTAGTCAGATCCTATAGTAACAATATTCAACCAAATAGGCAAAGATGACTCAAACTCTAAACTTGGCAGAATTATTCACTTACAAAGACCAAATAGATCGAAAAGATGGCAAGAATGACTCACTTAGACTACCACAAAAGCAATTCTAAGTATATCAGTGTCCTTAAAGGACCGATAGACACCAGTAACCAAAAAGACACAAGCATTCAGACCACAAAGCCAAGTAGGAAGGACCCAACACATTCACAAACGAAGAAGTCATATTAAATGTATAGACCCAAAGCTACAACACGATGCTAAATAAGAACCCTAATAGGCACCTGAAGGATCATAAAGTAAAGAAAAATAAAAACCTTATAGACTGACAGACACCTACAGGAAATTCCCGACAGTCATCAAGGTATCACGTGTACAATTCGCGACTGTTAGCGAAGCAAACCGCGAATACAACATATAGTTTGTGACTATATATACTGATAGGTCACGAATACAGACAAAAAAATTTCAAAGAGAAAAATAAATGACCCAAAGGTTCTAAGCATAAATCACTAAAAAATAAAGGAAAAATCAAAACAAATCACTAACAGGATCAAACAGAGAAAAACTGAAAGAAAATCGAAGGAATGGACCCACAACAGGTTGGACTCCCTAGTGGAGTTGCTAGTTATGTTGTTAAGGAGAATACAACCTTATAAACTAGCGTCTCTGGGGTTGCCAACGTACTAAATAAACTTGCAGACATTCAGTCATTTAAGAATTTGACAAAGAAATAAGGAACAAATCAGGTGTACCTTGTTTATGGAGGTTGATCCTAGCTTTCTTCTTCTATCCAAATTGCTCCAACAGCTTCCAGGGAATCTTCAACACTTGCAAAGAACCAGACCTTCTTGCAATATCTTATATCTTATATAGAATATTAATGAAATAATATGCTTGCAATTAAATAACAAGACAACTCAGAAATCATAATATATAAGAGTACAAAGACACAAATTGGAAGAAAGTATCTCTTTATTGATAAACAAGTGATGGAAGATTACAACCAGTATCTGAAACAAGTGCTCCTCTGCTAGCCAAGGAAACTAAGTTTTGTTTCTACAATATTTCCAAAGACAATCCGCTAGCATAACTTTGCTCTAGAATTTATGATGTTTAGCTTCAACCCCTACCCTCTATTTATACTTGAGGAAAGAGAGAGGTTATGAAGGTTGATATGGTTGAGGAAGTCACGGATAGTTATGATTAGGAGCCCAAATGTCCTCGACTAAACTTGTTTTAATTTTTTAATTTTTGGATTAGGTCATTCGCGACTATTGATAGTAGCAAGTCATGAGTGATACATGGCTTTTATAAGGGAAACCCATGTATACAAACCCCGATCATGTATTCCCGGGTTGTAATGTCAATACTCGTGTATGATTCGCGGGTTTCAATGGAAATAGTCGTGAATTATCCTTAATCACCTTATAAAAAATAAGTAAGGTTGGCATGATGATAATATATGAAGGCACATGCACATATATAAGGTTTTGGCCACTTCCATCCATTTTGTCCTTTTGTGTACCGACACATTGAGTGTCAGTACCCAGACAGAGAAGTATCATTTCACATGATAACAAAGAGTCCAGGACCTAAGGGTGTGTTTCAGGTGCTATAAATTAAACTTTCATTTCTCTTATTTCTATAAGTGATAACATAGTCTCCTTTAATAATTTTAGACCAATCTCCCTTTATAACCTGATTTACAATCATTGCAAATGTTATTGCAAATAGACTCAAGTCAAGATTGGTTGAATGCACGTCAAAAGAATAATTTGGGTTCTTAAATAACAAGCAAATATTTGATGTTATTTGAGTTTCATAGGAGATTCTCCATACTATTAAGGTTAAGAAATTGCAAGCCTTGATTCTGAAGATGGATTTGGTAAAGGCATATGACAAAGTGAACTAGACTTTTTTAAGGTTAATTCTTTTACAAATTGGGTTAAGTATTGAAGTTACTTATTGGATCATGGTATGTGTGACTTTTGCCAATTTTCTTGTACTTCTCAATGGATATATTTCCAGGTTATTCAATAGTCGTTGGTTCCTTATACAAACTTTCCCATTATCACCTTTTCTTTTCCTATTAATTATGGAAGGACTGAACATATTAATTGGGAAGGTTAGAAGGTAAGGGGGAATCAAAGGGTAAAAATATCAACTCTACATTATATTACTCATTTATTATTTGTAGATGATGTGCTTCTTTTTGGAAATGGGTATGTGGAGGAATGGATAGTTTTCCATGAGATCTTGAAAGTTATTTTGTGATGCTACCAGTATGGAGGTTAGTATACAAAATTCTAGTTTTCTAATTAATACGGTTGATGATGAAGTTTTGGAACAGGTTCAAATTTTTCTTCCTCTTCCTATGGATTCTATTGAAACGGGTTTTAAGTATTTAGGATATTTTTTCAATTCAAATAATTACTTGAAGGAACATTGGATGTGGTTGTTAAAAAAGGTTGAAAGTAAAGTGGATAATTGGTGTCACAAATGATTGTCCCTTGGGGGAAGATTGATTTTGGTAAAATATGTTATGGAGAACATTCCTGTGTACTAGCTATCCTTAGAAAAAACCCAAATTTGAATTGAATAAAATTAGAAAAAAAATTATCAGTTTCTTATGGACAAGTAGCAAAAGTAAAGAAAAGGTTCACCTTGTTAGATGGGATAATATTTATATTCCAAATCATTTTGGGGGTTGGGGATTGAAAAAACATCTTTTGGTTAGGACAAGCCTTGGCAATGAAGAGTCTTTGGAGAGAACTGTTTGGGAAAATCCTATGGAGTGAAATTATTCAAGGAAAACACTTAAAAAATAAACCTATGATTAACTGGATTAGAAGGGAAAACAAAAAAGGCTCAATGGTTTCTAATATTTGGAGTGGTTTGGTTGCCTCTTTTCCTTGTATGGGTAAATGGCTTTCATAGAAGATTGGGAATGGGAACCAAGTCAAACTCGGTGAGGATCAATATATTGGAGGAGAAGGTTTCTATATGCTGTCACCTTCCATTATTTTATATTTGAATAATATAGGTTTCAGGTACTTAGTACATGTGAAAATACCTAAATCTGAGTCAATTGTCACACGTTATTGTTTACATGCTAAGGAACTAGGGTTAGAAAGGGAGATGGATGAAGAATGGAGATTTGCTATACATGGTTTAAATCATTGTGGGATTAGATTGATAGACATGGAGGGTGAAATTGTTTGGTCTTGGAATGTTTCTACAAGACAAGTGCAAAATTGCCCAATGATGCTATTTATTTTACTTGTGTGGAATATGTAGAAAAATTGTGGCATATATATTTATGGAAAAGGGATGCTTCTTTAAAATAGAAGTTTTTATGTTGGTTAGTCTTGGAGAATAAAGTGATGACCTAGGATAACTTTCGAAATAAAGGAGGTATTGGACCAAATTGTTATATTTTATGTAATAGGGGTGTTGAATCAATTGATCACCTTTTAGTTCATTACTTGTTCTCTAGCAAGTATGGTTGGAAGTTTCTCAGAGTTTCCAAGTTAATTCCTACTAGGCACAAGGATCCTTTGAAAGAAGTTTAATTCATTGGGTTATGAATGTTGGCTCCTTTAAGGAGTTTCCTTTGTATGTTTCATATAGGATTTGAAACCTCATAGGAATTTTGTGTGTTTTAAAAGTGGCCATAAATGTGTATCTAGACATCATTCTAATATTGTGGGAGTGTTTAAGGAGCATCACAAGAACACAACATAAAAAGATCCTAGACTTATTACTAGTCCTTCCTTTTCTGAAAATGAACTTGTTGGTTTTATTGATGATGCTTCATAGTTGGGACAGAGTGGTGCAACTATGGTTATTGTATTTAGGAGTAATCATTGTTTTCATGTTTGGATGGGTTATAGTGAAGGCTCCAACATGAGCGCAAATTTTTTGACACTTTAAGGGTTGCTACATTTTTCCTACTTCAAAGGTATTTTAACTTTTCAAGTGTTAGGTGATTCTAGAGTGGTTGTCGACAAGGTTTCTGGGAAAGCAAACTTACAAGTGATTATCTTGGATCATTGGAAGCAAAGACTTAGGGATCTTCAGGGGAATTTTCTTAACATATCCTTCAGACATATCTATCGTCAATTTACAATAGAAGAAAATAGCTTATCCAAAAAAACTATTGGACTATAGGAGGGGCTTCTTTTCTTTGAAGAAATCCAGGATAATCATGTTTTGGCTAAAGGTTCTCTCCATGTTTTCTAGGTTGGACCAGCAAGTCTATCTAGTCAGTGATATTTGGCTCTTTGTCTTGAATTTTTGAGTTTTTTGTTTGTTTATCCGTCCAGTTTTCATGGATAAATATAAGTAGTTATATGCATGAAGTGATGTGGATGGGGACTTAGTTTATATGGCTTCATTTCTATTTTGGACTTGGTTGAGATAAAGAAGGAACCATCAAAAATCCCTTGTTGCTATGTAATCTTATGTCATAAAGATATGATAGCTTGTTAGTGTTTTAAGACTCTTTGCTTGAGCAGATAGAGACTATAAATGTTATCTTTGATTCAAGTTTAATGAATAACAAGTAACAATTTTTTTCTCTAGTGAAAAAAAAACTATTAATAAATATTATATTAATTTGTCACGTATTATTGTTAATTACGATTATAAATTGTCACAATATTATATATTACTATAAACTTATTAATAACTATCATAATTTGTACCGTCGCACGGGTGTGGTTCATTGGCAGTTCACTTGTTATGAAGTCACATGTTGTAAATTGGAGGTCACAAGTTCAAATCACTCCCGGCTTTACCTATGTCTCATGCTTGCGGGGTGTGTGGGGCACCTAGGGGTATAGTGGTAGCGGGATTGGATCCCTGGACCCCGTGTCACGCGAGTACTTAAAAAAAAATGATTATCATAATTTGTATTAATTTCATAGGATAGTTTAAGTAACCATGAACCAAGACTTGAAATATCTCATAAAAATGTCACAACTCTTTGAGTATAAATATTTTTTCTTCCTTCGAAAAAAACCTTAATAATATATTTTAATGTCCTCTTTTTTTTATATGTAAAACTCTTAAAAATGAAAGTAATATATATTTCCTTTTTAGGAAAGCCTTGCGTAGTGGTAGACTTACAAAAATCTTAAAATTATTGTAATTATAATGTCACGAGTAGTTTTTACAATCAATAGGATGCAGATGTTATCACTTATAACGTTTAACGTTCATGAGGTTAAAAATTATTTATAAAAATAAAAATAATATAGTTATTCATTAGTTAAATATAGTTACAAATAAAAATAAAAATAAATTTTATGTATGAAAAAAAATATTTGATAGATATAGTTAATATAAAAATTATTATATAGAAAAACAAAACAAAACAAAATAAAACAAGTGGAACAAGCAGCGAAGTTGTTTAGTACCTGCCGCTTAAGAAAAGTTTGGAAAAAGTAATAATAAGCTAAGTTAGATTAGTTTTTTTTTTTTCTAATCTGTGGATTCGTTAAATCGTTTTTTTCTTCTTCTATTTACCACGTTTAATTGCTAAAAATATATTTCAAGATTAACTTTGAATTCCAATAAAAGATATTTATAGATCTTGGATGGAAAGTCAATAAATAGAACGTATACAACTTGTATATGTATATGCGTTAATTTAGCAAAAACCTCTCACAAGACGACAAAGAAGAAAACGAGACATATGATGCCCAAGCAGCATCCAAGTTTATTTAGAATATATTTCAACTTTGTCATTTCATTTCAAGCATTTAGTTTCATTTATTTAAATGTCACATGTACTTACACATTTTTATTTTCCATTTTTAGTTCAATAAAATGTATTTGGTGTATGACAATACGTTTGAGATTTTATGTGAATACATGTACTGGTTAAAATTTTCTATCGAGTGTCACATATTATAGAGCTTGGTGTTCTCAGGCACTATCCTTTTACATAAGATCAAATCAAGTACTTGTCTGCATTTGGAGCCTATGTTACCACCAGGTTGTAGTAGCGCTTCTTGGAACCCATGAATGACACAAAAAGAGCCAAATGAGCCCATGCTTCTAATCAATCTTATTCTACTTTGGATCAAAACATCTTAATGCATATTTGGAGTGTTTGGTTTTGCATACAGTTAACTTAGAGCTTCATGGTCATAGTTTCCTTGGGCATTTTTCATGCAACCTCCACAGCAAGAGCATGTATTAACATTCTCTCCTCAGGTTGTGTCTAAGTTCCTAGTCTTGTAATGCTAAATTAAGTGTGACCATGAGAGTATTAGAAGCCCTTGGGGTCATATTTAATATAAGTGGTTAAGGAAAGTGAAACACTATACACCCCCATTAAGCCACCCCCTTTAGTCAAAATCAGCCCTTTAAGAAATATTAGTGATTTTTTAATCACTTAATTATTTTCTCTCATAAAAATACAAAAAGAGAACAAAATTTTAAAAGTAATAAAGGGCAAAGATTGACTTAGGGACACATATCTCAATTCACCACTTAAGTTTGAAAGTGAGTAAGTATGTTTTCACTCCATGTTATTAGTGGCTGCCTCAATAGGGAATATACTTTCACCTAGTCAAACAATTGTTTGACTTTGTATTAGTTTACTTAAATTTTATTAAAGTTTGCTATGGTTTAGTATAAATCAAATATTAATATTAATTATTTGAAAATTAAAACTAAATTTAATAATTTTCAAATAACACATTTTCAATTTTTTGATTGGTTCAAATGGTTTTTTATGGGACATAAATCCCTGCGGGTGTGTTTTCAATTATCCATTAAAAAAATATTTTGTTTTTAATATTTTATAAAATTGACACGTTTTAATAAATTTGAAACATCGATTCCTTTTTCACTTCATTTAGGTTAGAATTCCATGCAAATCTCTACGTGTACCAAGAGTATCCACCTGCTTTTTCACTTTCAAATTTTTTCCAAATTCACGGAAATCTTGTAGTTCCTTGGAATGCATAGACTCTATTCTTACTATGTTCCGAGTGTGGCAGGATTTTGTATTTATCGAGAAGTATATGCTCCATCTCTTCTATTACGTGCTCATTCCAAGGCGGCACAAAGTACATATAACCAGCGTTAAGGTAGAACAAACTATGATTGCTTGTTGCATTAGCTAGTTTTTCTTTATTGATATGGAAATTCTTTTTTTATTTGGAACTAACATTTGTTTTTGGCTCGACCCCCATGGCCCTCTTTCGATAGCTCAAATTCTTTCATCCATGTTTTAAATTTTAAAAGCATATTTTCTGAGCACCACATGCCCAGCATTGTCGTCATTTATGCTTAATCATTCGAGCAAGTCAAAAGATTTTAGAACACTCGTAGTTAGGGTTTAATAATATATATAAAGGAAAGTCTCTAGAAGCATGAAATAATCTACATGGAGTAATGACAGAAATGCAGAAAACAAGCTCTAATCTTTCATACAAATGGTTATGAGGGAGAAAATTGCAAATAATCATAAGCAATCGCCTGGTATATTGGTCCATCAACATAATCGAAGCCGGAATTATTGATAATGCAAGCAACTTTATCACTCTCTCTTCGCTCTACAAGAAGACAAACATGAAATTGCTCTCGTTGAACACAACCTGGAACCTTCCAGACTTACGAGAATTGTCATCTTGCAAGCTAGGATTCTCAAATGATCCCTTATGCTATCACAAATTCTAGGAGGAGGGTTTATAATCCCTAACTAAAGGAGCGTACCAGGGACTACATCTAAACAAGAAATGCATGCACTTGACTCTTTCTCCATTGGTGAACTTAAACCTATTTGCTTCCTCAATGAAATTTCACTTTCATCTAGTTGTTTGAAAATATAAACTACAGCTCAACAATTCTTTTTAATATCACTCATAAAGATTTATTCTTATATTATACAAGAACAGCTCCAATAAAACACTTAAGTTGGATTTGTGCATTATCTGAATGCCTCTTCCACTACAAGTTGAGAAAAATATCCAAGTCAAAATAGGGCTTTATGTAATTTTTGCAGATCTCCAACTTCATCGATAAATCCATGGCATTGTAAACTTGTTCAAGTACTAAATTCTCTTATTTGTGTTCTAGCTACTGCATTCTTGTCAAGCTGACAATTGCAATATCGATATTACAACTCCCTACTTTTGTTTAAATATTAATTGAAAATTTTTAAAATAACACAAATAAACTATAAGTGATATAAATACTAAAAGTTATCTTTAACTTGAATTAAAGGTATTAAAGTAGCTATATAACTAAATGTTGATTTTTTTAATTCAAAAATGTTTGTCTATATTTTTATTAAATAACCTTAAATTGATCTAAGGTTTATTATTTGAATATATGTTTTTATTTTGTAGTGTTTTGAAATCACTGTTCATTCTTCGACGTCCCTACTCGCAACCATATGTCGCCGCATGTTTTTCTTGATTGTCCATTTACGCGGTTAACTCCCCACATGGTCTGGTCTGCGTTGACACGTTTCCTCCATTTTGCAGTAACAGGGTTCGAAGTGGGAACTTTACGTTAGGTTTGGATTGTTGCATTGAAGCAATATTCTACTTTCACTAATACCACCCTGGTGCTCTGATAACTATTCTCTTAATCGATGGGAGGTTTCGGTTCGGGGTTTTGCAGAGCTCAAAGTTAGGTGATATGGTAAGTGTGCGGAATTATTATCAGTCATCCGTGCGGAGTGTGGAGATGAAGACAAAGTATCAAGAAGCGAAGTGAGCGGTTCTCTGCGATATGAAGGAATCAGCAATGGCTTGTTTCCTGTGAAAATTTTGGTATGCATTGCAAAAAATATGCTTATCTGGTACTGATTTCCATGTGAAAATATTCTCTTCTGCAACTGAAATTTGAGAAGAGTGCATATTTAGCACTAATAATCATTATTTATAATGAATTTAGGGAAAATGAGCCTTTTAGATGTTTTAGACAGTGGAATCACATTCTTCTAAGGATTAGCTAAGAAGTTAGAGAAAATTGTGTCCTTAAAAAACCTGGAAGTACACCCCTTTAGCATTTGCTGATTTGCTCAATTGCTGATTTGCAAACAGTTTCTTGGGTTCGCTATGGGCGCTGCGATAGCAGCGTGGAAGCATACCCTATAACTCCAGAAATTCTCGTCCAAGTTTTATTGCACCACCACTCTGCAGAGTTGGCATCCTTTTCAAAGCTTTTAACAACATGGTCTTGGCTGGTAAGCACATGTTTAATGCTTTTGTTGTGAAAAATGTCTCCATATCAAAGATATGTAAGTAGGTTTTATCAATTAAGTCAGAAAGTAGCTACCCTGCAAACAGGAAAATTGCAGACAATGCAAAAAACCATTTAAAATAATGATTCTTGTCCTATTTCTGTGTCCCTGCGACAAAAATGACTCGTTTGTCTTTCGTTAATTTTTTTAACACTCATTTGTCTTAATGGTCAGAGCACTTTCCATGCCCTCCAAATCTACAAATTTGATCAGTTAGGCTGTTCGATGCCTGGTTGAGATGAGAACATTTTTTATAATCTCTAACAATATATATTTGATCACCTGTACCTGTACTCTCGTATGCATCTTGATTCCGGTGCCATGTCCATAACGCATGTGTTGAATTTTGTACCTACAACACAGACAGCTAGAATCATTTTCATTGAATAATAAGAATCTTCAGTTATATACAGAGCGAGACAGCATTGAATAATAATATTCTTCAATTACATACAGAGCAAGGAAAATCCTAAAATTGAACTCTAACCTCAAGTATGCCATGACCAAAACTGGATTCTCTGTAAGCACTCCACTCTGGCTGCCTGTCCCAGCAAAACCTGCTGTCAGCACCGGAGGTGTATTTGAAAGGACACACGCCTCCATATTCTGGATGTATATTTTTCATATTGGGGCAGTTCCCAGGCTCATCTGCATGAATATGCTTGGGAAGCCTCTCAGTGTTTCCTCCATCCCCAATAGTGATATATACAGGGCCACAAGGATCCAAGCCGTAGTTATAAACTCGGTTCATTCTCTCGTATGCATGAACCTACAATACCATACACAAAGCTCGGGACTTTCAGAAAACATACATAGCAGAAAAATAAAGGGTCGTTCTGTGCAATTAAGCTATAATGTATAAAGCATAAGATGCATGCTTTAATGGCCTCTTACATGTCCATGGAAAGCAAGGTCAACACCATACTCGTAAAGAAGGTCTTCCATATGTTGTCTCATGCATTCGAACTCCTGGTAATGGCTGCTGTAACTATTGTACCAAGGACTATGCCATGATGCTATTAGCCATGGCGTCACACTTCGATCTTCTTTCTTCAGATCTTTCTCCAGCCACTTATACTGCTCGCCTGTTAATGGAAAATCTTTATGTTTAGAATCCCCGAATGATAAGATCAACAGAGGTTGAATTCGGTATAGAATATATATAACTCAACTTGTTACATTATAGTCAGTGTATGATGCTAGAATCATGAAGTGAACTCCTCCGACTTTGAAAGAATAATAGAGATTATTGCTAGATCCAGATTCCTTAGATGGGACAGCAAATCTGGCATTGTAAGCTACAAATTGGACGCCCCCACCTTGAGTTTCCATCTCATGATTCCCTGCCTGTACCATCATAGGGACTTGTGATACAAGTGGTTCCATGAACCTTCAAACACATTAAAATCCAAAACGAATTGCAGGGTTAGGTTTTCATAAAATGAAAACGAACTTTCAAACAAATTAAAATCCAAAACAAGTTGCAGAGTTTAGGTTTTCATAAAATGAAAACAAAGAAATTAAAAGCTCATTTATTCTGAAGGTTTAAAGTCACTTACCTTCCCGATGCATCCCAGCGAGGCTGATACGTTTCAAATAATGGAGAATCAGGGAAAGCACAATCAAAGCAGGCCGCAGATTTATCCCCAGTTGTAATGTAATTAGATGAATAGGACATGTCTCCAAGCATGAGAAGCATGGAGGAATCATTCTGCAGTAGATGATCAAATGTTGTGGAGGAATTATAAGTGAGACCGAGATCTCCAACTACTGCTATTCGAGAGAGATAATTATCTGGAGCTGGAGATGGCGGAGTCACAAATTCGTGTTCTTCGCTTATTGCAGATAAAGATTGGTCTCCGCATATGTAATAGTATTTGGCGCTTGGAAGGAGACTTGGTAGACTTGGTAATATTTATTTTAAATAAAAATAAATATTTTAAAATTTAATTATAAGTTAACTTTTTTTTTTACCTCATTTGGATCCCCACAACAAACTACATTGACTATAATAAAATGTACAACAAAAAGCACTAAGCTTTCTAATCTATTAAATATAAAAATAAAATAAATACAGATCTATTTAATTTCACACATAGTAAAACTTAATAAGTTGAAATCCATTAAAATTTTGAATAAATATTCAATTAAATGTAAAATGAAATTAGAATTCATTAAATATAAATTTTAATTTTTTGCATTTTAAATAATTGAATACTTTAATGGGTCAACTGCAGCGATTAAATTCCTTTAAATCCACAACTCAAAGTTTTACTTAAAAAATTTATATTCTAACTA
>LPNX010877140.1:622389-645606 GCA_001517045.1 Pseudotsuga menziesii
GTTACTTCTTCGCTGCAAATAAACCCCGAGAATAGAAAAAATCAAATCGCATACTAAAACCCAACATCATTACAATCTTTGTCAAATACTGATATGATTCATTTATTCTTCAATTGGTGAAGGTATGAATTCATTGTGTTCGACTTATCCTTGAATCCTTTGTATCTTTAATTTTATGCGCCTCTTATTTACTCTTGCACTCACCTGTCATTTGATCTATGATTACTTCAAAAGTAGATTGGGCCTTCACCGTCTTCTTTGCTACTTCTACATTATCTTCATTGTTGTATAACGTCCTCCAACTTGGTTTGAAGCTCAAGTTTCCTCAAATTAGAATCTTGTAGTTTTAACTCTGGAGCAGTTTTTATGAGATTCAGTCTTTTAGTACACTCGAGTGAGGGTCCCAAAATATAATTCGGGATATTCCCAATATGCATTCAGCTTTTATGAGACAGTCAATCACTACTTTCTCAAACTCAATTGTATGCCAACAAGAAAACCCGAGGAGGTGCAGACAATCTCCGGAGCCATTGCTGTAGGCGTCATGCTTCATGTCCTGGATCATATAGGCTGCGATTTCATTAGAATTGCAAATTGCGACGAGGAGTCGTATAATCTTTATCTTAGAGAATATTTTGGCAGTGAAAAGCCGAATTACATAGATATCTTAGGAAGCGCAGTAGGCATTACAGGGGTTTTTATGGTCGTCCTCATGGTTGTTGCCTTCGTACTCGCGACGTCCTGGTTTAGAAGAAGTTCAGTGAAGCTTCCTTGGCAACTTGATAAACTAACCGGATTCAATGCTTTCTGGTATTCGCATCATGCATTTGTCGTGATTTACGTACTATTGCTTGTTCATTCCATTCTCCTTTTCTTCGTGCGAGATTGGAGGGAAAAATCAGTAAGAATGACATTTCACCTTGTTTTCTGTTTATTTCAAACGACATGTCTAAATTCCGTGGAAAACGCCTGAAAATTTACTCGCTGAAAGGTTAAAACTGAGAAATGAATATCTAATTTTGTTATCAAATGCTTAAAAGAAAATAATTTGCTTTCGGAATTTGATCATGATTATCTTATGAGAAAGTTCGGTGCTTGATTTATGACACGATTTGGATGTGCAAACTTGGATGTATATTGCCGTTCCGGTGCTTCTATATTGTGGCGAGCGCACACTCAGAGCATTCAGAGCAGGGAATTATACTGTCAATATTGTCAAGGTCATGCGGTTTCTATTTAAATTTGCAATTTTCTTTGTATCACCTGTTTCTTGAAATCCTTTTCAAGTGCAATCAACATATCTGCCTTATTCATTTCGCAGGCGGCAGTTTATCGCGGAAACGTCCTGGCTTTGCATATGTCAAAACCTGCAGGCTTCGAGTACAAGAGCGGAATGTATTTGTTTCTCCAGTGTCCCGAGATCTCGCCATTTGAATGGTAAGTTTCGAATATACGTTAGAATTTATAAAATTGTATGATCTTATAGGGCTTCGAGCTCTTACTCTGGGCATAGTTAAGGCTTCAGCGGAGATATGGTAATCACAGAAATGGGCTTCGAGCTCTTACTCTGGGCATAGTTAAGGCTTCGGCGGAGAGCAGCAGCTGAGGCATCTGTGAGCGTTGATGACGGAAGATCAAGAACATTGAGAAGCTGCAAAGACAGGGTCCACTGATTTTGGATTTTATGTTGATTGATCACGAGGATGACGTCATTGTTGCCACATGTCAACTCAAATCCAGATACCAAATCCCAATGTTGACATCATCTCCTATCCACCAATCACCTGTTTACAAAAATAGGTTTTTAACAAAATTAAAAAAAATATTTTACAAACCCCTAAGTCATACTTTGCAAAACAGAGTTTAATTCTTTAAACCTGCATCAAAAGAGAGAAACTAATACCCAAATTCAAAGGAGTTTGACTTCGATCGATTGCAATATACCTGCTGCGGCAGGTATAAAAATATATATAAAGTAAAAAATATAAGTTATAATGTAAATACAAATATTTGATAATATTCAAAATTGTATTTTATTTATCCATATTTACATAAGTTTTATTGAGTTGAGTGAAACTACAATCGATCTAGATCCGTTTTGAATAATAATAATAAAATACACCCTAAGTGATTTGATCTCTTTTGATGCTTGATATATTTGGGGTTAACATGGATTTATGTTGATTTAACTCAACCTACTTGACTTGACTCACATTACATAAACCATGTCATACAAATAATACAACATGTTATATTCTAGATGTCAAAACTAGGATACCACAATACATATACATGGAAGAGAGCCATCCAATTTGAATTTTTCCATCCACTGCCAAGCACTTGCAACATAATGACGTATAATAAGGGAGAGAGAGAATGACATTGTGAAGACCTCACGATCCTTTGAAGGAAGAGTAGAGTCTAGGGTTAACCAGATGACAATTCAAGGCCTATGTATAAATGACTCTACTAGCTAAAATTTTGGTTCTAACATTATAATAATAACAACAACAACAACTAAGAGGCATAACCTCAGGGACAAATGTTCACATTTGTGACTAGTTAATGCATATAAGTATACCATCACAACACATTGTATCAATCAATCCCATTCAATCATTATTTAATTATATAGTTTATTTTTATAAATTTCAAATATATTTCATTCCTAAGTTGGATATTTTTGTGTATATAAACTATTGTTTATTACATTGGTATCAGAGCCCCTTTTTCAACACTTCCTCTAATTCCTACCCTTAACCACAATTTCTATGATTTCTGGTTTTTTACACAAACAAACCTTTTGTCATTTTAAATTCAAAATTTACATTGAAGGAAAAGATCATTTGATAAAACGTGAAGAAAAAAATCAAATTCCATTGAAGATCCTAGCAAAAGCAACATGTTTAAAATAAAACTTAAAATTTATATGATGGTTGTATAATTCTTGTGAGGATCGCCATAGGTTGACAGAGTATACATATTACTATATTCACAATGCAAGCATGTCCTTTGGAAAGCTTGCATATGTGACCTAAATTATTGGAAAAACAAACGCTAAATAATGTCATTTTGCTATCAAAAGCATTTAGTTGTTGGAAATAGTTTGTAAAAATATTTCAATGAAGACAAATATTAATATATGGGATTCATGTTTGGATAGAATACCAAACATTGTTGGATACCATATTTAAAATCACTACAATAATAAACTGACTAACCATTGTGGATAAATTTCTCACAAGTGTCGGCCATGAATTAGAGGAAATAACCTAATGGAAGACAAACAATCAACAATCAACAATCACAACTAGGGACGAGGTTGAATTAGTATAATTATCGAATAAAGTTTCCAATGTCATTGTAAATAAGTCATCTATAACAACGAAATGCATGTTCCCATATGAGAATATGGAAGTGTTTATTGAAGACACAATAGCACCTGCAATCAATTTGGTGTCATAGTTGATCATGGGTCATCATGAACTATGTGTCTCATAGTGAGGGAGTTGTTGCATATCTTCACAACTCTTAACTATCATTCGCATAAACCATCATGACCAGTTATCAAAATTGATGCCTTCTTAACCCTCTTAATTGGTTCTAACCCATCCTAGAAGAGTATTTCAAAAGGCACCCTTCAAAAAAATGTAGATTTTTAAAATCACTTGTCATTTATGAAGGACAACAAATATTACAAAATTTTAAAACAAGGGTCACATTTTCAACAACCCATCAATATCCCATATCCCAAATCTTGGCTGCTCAATTGTCGGTGTAAATTTCATATTATATGACGATGACTGTGAATCATGAGAAACATTCAACATTGAGTGCACATTACTTGCCTTTGTAATATAAAGAGTAAATTCATCTCCATTCTTGTTGGCCTGCGTTTATTTGTTGATATGGTGCACCTATCCACAACATTAAATACATCGCATAACCATTTTTATGTGCCACTTAATGAAAGCTTCTGAAAGAATCTTAAACACCTTATCTTTCTATATCCCCACTTGAATTTGAATTCATCTGTTATACCCATCTTGGATCCTTGTCAATATGATAATTGGTATCACATTTAATATTCATACTTAACGTTTTCAAAGCCCTCACTGGTTACCAACGGGGTGTATAATATACAGAGAATGGGTGTATTGTTAAGACACTCCTTGCGTAAGCTCAATGGTTAGAAACTCTATCGGTACTAATTTACAAAAAAAAATCCCACTAGTGTCATAATGTCATTTCCTTTGTTATTTCCACATCCTCTCTTAACTTTGCAAAACATCAATACAATTAGTCATTGGTTATTTGTGTAAATGGTAATGGAATTGAAAGCTACTAGCGATTCATTGGAAATGTGTGATTCAATGACAATTTTGAAGAGAAAACAATGAAAATTATCCAACCCAGGGAAATGAGGCCATCTCTCTTTCTTTATGTCCATGCATTCCATCTCTTTAAAAGTATCTAACTTGTTATTCATAGTTTTTTGGTTGCATTTGTAATGCTATGTCTCTGCCTATTATAACTCATTATATGGTTTGTGTTAGTATCTAATATTTATATTTGATTAGTATGTAAGAACATTTGTTGGCCTCTTGATACCATATCCTCATTCTTGCACTATATGCTTAATCAATACTTGAATGTAAATATCTCAACAATTCACTAATTTTGTACAATTTTGGTCAAGATCATCGTAAAGATAATGCATCGTTTTTCTTTTTTCAAACAAAGATGATTTTTATGATTTGGATTGGGATAAAAAACCATATTAAGATCATTGATAACCTGTATGTTCTTTATTAAGTTTAGGTATAAACCTTCACAAATGTACTTTGTCAACTTTACAAAACTAAAATTGGGATTACAATAGTGAGAATTGTGATTGTGTTCATTGAATTTTCTATATCATCAATTGCTCACTCCTATGACCATTCCTCTTTCCCTCATTAAAGGTAAAATAATTTGTGTTATCATCAAAGCTATTCATTAGGGATTATGCCCTAACATCCACTATGTCACACATTTTTTGCATGGTTTGAGAAATAAAGTGAACAATCGATTTCCTCAATGAAAATAATATACTTGGTGCTCTCGATGAGAAATTTGCTTTGACCTTTTGGTTGTATGGACCATCAACAGCTCCAAAACATAGACATATTAGCCTAAATATTAAGAAATTGATGCAATCATCTTATATTTGCATATGTTTAGATCCTTATAAGAAAGCACACGCTTTTCATGGATCTTTGTGTTTTGATAGAATTACCATTGTTTAACAAAAGCCTCAAAATCTACTACAATTTCTTCTTTTCTAATAAGACCTACAATGAATATGGCTTCCATGGTTAAGCATGATTGTGATATGCTCAATACATGTAGTGCTCACTCATCATATGGATACCCATAATGAATCATCTCTTATATGGGTGTCCATAAAAAGGTTTGGTTCTAATATTATGTCTTAAAATGTATACTATCATTTTTATAACTTAGAATTTCCTTCGAGGAAAACAGACATGGCTAATTGCTAATGGGGAAACAACCCTTTTACGCAGAAGACCAAGGTGGGAAAACAACCAAAATTTTATATTTCTCTCTTAAGGTATATTGTCCATACGTGTTTCATACAATAACTGTAAGTTTTCATCATCACCATATAAGGCAGGTCCAACCTGGATGATGTGATCCTCTAGTCCTCTCGATTGCTCCTGAAGTTGTAGTGACATCATCAAGGGGTGGATATTCCCTTGAAAAGAAAACCTAGATCATGTAGGAGAGGAGGGCATCACACATCATTATATTGGTCAACTGACCAAGATCCACCTAGTTAACTAACCAGGTATGTACATGCAGGAATTGCTTGGTCCCGGACCAAGAATATTCCTGGTCCCACACCAAGATGTATTTGTCTCAATCTGCAAGATCTACTTGATCTTCATGACCAAGAAAATTGTTTGGTCCCAGACCAAAATACCCTAGAGATAGATAGGGTCCCTAGCCACATGCTAAGACTTTTCCACAGCATCAACCTGCTTGGTCCCAGACCAAGAACCCTTGGTGATTGCTAGGGGCCATAGGGTACCTTCCAGGGACTTTCTCTGCCTAGTTAACTAACCAAGAACCCTAGTTAACTGACCAGGGTTCCATCCTCCCTGAGAATGGGTCTCATAGTTTCATTATCTTTAACACTCACTCTCATCAAGAGAGGCATTCTCACCAACACCAAGCTTGTCTTGGAAGTACCTAGACTTCATTATGGACAGAGGCATAGTCAGCACATCAGTAATTTGTTTAGCTGACAAAACATACCGAAGTCTCTACACCATGTCCTTAACATGGCGATACTTCCTCTCAATGTGACTCGACCTGTCATAGAAAACAATATTTTTTGAGAGCTTCAAGGAGCTTTGAATTTCAGCAAGGAACTTTATCTTATAGATCCACTTGGAAGTTATAATTGACTTCTGTTATTGTTTGAGAATCACTTTACACACATCATTATCCATTATCAACTGGATGTCTCCTATCATAACACCTTTTCAAACCTGATGTTTGGCTACCCCCACATAAGTGGGTGAACCTGAATCAGTGACATGGCTCACACTGGAGCACCCCTGAAGCCTCTCAATAGGATTCTCAACAAGATCAACTAAATGATTCCTGACCTTCTCCATCTCCTCCTCTAAATGAGATGTTTCACAGACTTCCATATCAGAGTCACTGGAAGACTCCCTAGAGTGATGGAATATCACATCTCTACTTTCCTTTTCTGCAATCCCACTATGTTGGGGATTGAAGAGCACAGTTGGCACCCTCTTGATCTTTGAATTCTCATAGGGGTTATGAACTAGATATTTAATAACATGTCCTGAGACCTTATAGAGGTCACCTTCACAAACTCCAATCACAATGGTTGAGCTCATATTTCCACCCTTAAACCATACCAAATCCTTTCCTTCTAAGAAGGCTATAGAGAACCTCTTGTATTCTAAAACTGTTGTTGAAAGAACATTATTCCTTAAACTAGGAACATACAAAATTTCCTCAACACGAATCAACGTACCCGAATCAAGTTGAAGTGAAATTGAAACAACTCCTTTTATTGCATAGGTACTTCCATCTCCCAGTTCCACTTTCTTATTGAACATCTTGGCCTTGTAATCTGTAAGATCCTTCTTGAATCTAGTCATTAGCTTGATGGCTCCACTATCTATCCACTAGGGATCTACTAAGATGGAGATGGAACCTGAGAGTGTTAAAACTAAGTAGTAATATTTTCTTTGATCTTGATCCTTGGTCTTAGCCCTTGTTTTCTTTTGTTGAGGCTCTTCTTCTGTAGCAGCTGAGGCATGATACTTCCTTCTATGTCATTTCTTGTTAGGTGGTTTCTTACAATCTCTTTCATAATGACCAAGCCAGCTACAATTATAACACCTAACCTTTGATTTATGAAAATGTTGTCCTTGAAGTCCCTTACCATTGTCCTTGTGTTGAGGGAATATTTTTCCTTTCTTTGTCTTGGAAGCAAGGGCATGATCCTTTTGAATTGGAGGCCCATAACTACTCTAGATCCTACCTTCTTCTAAACAATCATGACATAATCTATCAAAACTGGGTTGGACCTCTCTTCCATTTACTGTTGCCAAAAATGTCTCCCAAGTCGAAGGAAGACCATCAAATATTGTCTGCACCAAATCATGATCTTCTACTTTATCTCCAATGGCCATGAGTTGATCTCTTATTTGAGAGATCTTGGAGAAGGTGGCAACTGTCTCATCCTTCTCCATGTTTAGTGATTGCAGTTGTTTTTTTTAGAAGCCCTTATTTTAGTAGGGGATTTCTTCTCATAAAGATTTGTTAAGGCATCAAAACATTCTTTAGTTGTTCTTTAACTGAGTCAAATATGAATTTCTTTGCCTTGGCTTGGTTCTTCTTAAATGTTGCTCTTCCTTGATTTGTTGTGGTCTCTTCCACAACTCTAGTAACCAAATCATCCAGATCACTCTCCTCTATGATGTTCAAAACCTTATTCTTCCATGCATTAAAGTTGGAGGCTCCTTCAAGCCTATATTCTAACTTAACTAAAGTAGAAGCCATCTTCAAACCCTTACTATCAACTTGATGAGTTTTGTCAAGTAATTCCTGCAATCAAGTTTATTAAAGTACAAATCCTTACCTTAGGATCTATGTAGATTCTATTAGCATGCAAAACAAAGTTAGCTACACACCCTAAGCTCTAATGCCATGTTGAAAATAGGGTTAGGTTAAGGTTTGGAGCAGAGAATTAAAAAATGTGCACTTTAATGTAGAAAATAAAGCTCTAAACCAGTACTAGAAACAAAATAGTACTGTTGTAACAAAGCAAGATAAATTTAAAACATAATTTTCATCTCTTTAATCTTTAACACTCCCAAAGATCCCTGTGTTAAATTTGAATCATACAATAATCAGTAGAGCAGCAGTAGTAGTAAAATTATAAGAGCAGTAGTAGATCTAACTCAAAATACAAGGAGAACAAGTCTGATAACTTACTAAGTGGGTTGAGAACTTCCTTATACTTAGATATATTTTTCATATCAGACCTTATCTCTTAGGAGACAAGTCACTAAAGGAACAAATGGACATACATGAGAGAGAGAGAGAGAGAGAAATTTAAAGTGTTGTAGGATTAGACACATACAGTAGCAGTCAAGACATCCCAGTCTACAGGTGCGGAAACCCCAATAAGATAGCAATAGAGCAAGAAACAATAGTCCAAGAAATACAAGGTAGTGACAATGGTCCACACATAAACTAGAACTCAAATTGCATC
Organism: Pseudotsuga menziesii; assembly: GCA_001517045.1. NCBI lineage: Eukaryota > Viridiplantae > Streptophyta > Pinopsida > Pinales > Pinaceae > Pseudotsuga > Pseudotsuga menziesii. The sequence goes on from LPNX010877140.1 coordinate 631,214, forward strand.
CCAAACAAAGCCCATGGCTCAATTGGCATCCCACACAAAGACCATGTCTCCCTCAGACCTCAAACATGGCTCAACACAAACAGTGCAACATAATCTTGACAAGTCTTCTAGTAGGGTCATCTTTCTAACCCTAGCTATTAGGAGTGTTACCAAAAATAACATTAAAAATGTTAATTTGACATAGGATATGGTACCAAGGTCAAAATGTCATAACAAAAGGATCAAGGTACCACACTAGGAGGGGGCGCTAGCATAAGGACCAACAAGGGGTTAACACAATATCATAGGTTAACAAGAGGGGTCACAACAAAGTGGGAAGACAGCCCTTTCACCCAAGAGACCAAGGTGTACCATCAAGGTGGAGAAACAAGTATTTTACCCACAAGACCAAGGTGGGGAAACAACCATACTTTTATCTTTCTCTCTCAAGGTATATTGTCCACACGTGTTCCATACAATAACTATAAGTTTTTATCATCACCATATAAGGAAGGTCCAACCTGGATGATGTGATCCTCTGGTCCTCCTAACTGCTCCCGAAGTGCTAGTGACATCATCAAGGGGTGGTTAGTCCCTTGAAGAGACAACCTAGCTCATGTAGGAGAGGAGGGAATCACACATAATTATCTTCGTTAACTAACCAATATCCACCTAGTTAATTGAATAGGTATGTACCTGCAGGAACTGCTGGGTCCTAGACCAAGAATCTGCCTGGTCCCAAACCAGGATGTCTTTGTCTCAACTTGCAAGATCTGCTTAGTCCTTGTGACCAAGAAAATTGTCTGGTCCCAGACCAGAATACCCTAGAGATAGATAAAGGCCCTAGCCGCATGCTAAGGACTTTTCCATGGAATCAACTATTTGGTCCCATACCAAGAACCCCAACAGACAGTTGGGGACCCTATGGTACCTTCTAGGGACTTACTCTACCTGGTTAACTCACCAAAAATGTTAGTTAACTGACAAGGGTGCCATCCTTCTCGAGAATGGGTCTCACAGCTGCATTATCTTTAACACATTGTGGGGATTGTAACATACCTTCCCAAAAGTGAAACGATTATTTCTCCTGAATCTAAGATACAAGCAAAAAACCTAACCCATTGATAATAAACTAATATCAATGACCTCCCTATTGGAAAGAATGATAATCGTGAGGATTTTTTTTTAACCATGGGAACAACAACCTCCCAAGGGTATATCCAACAGCTTGCAAGCCAGATATACTAGTATCTTGTGACTCAGCAAAGGCCGTCCCAAAACAAGGCAACAAAATCCAAATTGAACCAAGAAAAATATGTCTTTGATATAAGCTGCAAACCATAACGTTAAATTTTAACTGTATTCACAACAGCTAATGAAAGTGAACATAAAAAGGAACTTGAACATGAAATAAAAGACACCACACCGTTTTGTTGGGTCCAGTTCTGCTAGTTTGTACATACCAAGAAAAATGGAGGATGCAAGCAAGAAAATATATTATAATGATCAACTGTCACGTTATAACTATGGCTTCCCTCAATATATAGGAGCATCTGAATGAGCTAAATGACAATTTGCTTGACAGCATAAATGTTACAAGACCATAATTATACCATGCAACTTGTACACTACATTTAATGCACATATCTGAGTACTGGCATCAATCAAGACTACCCACAATGTTGATGTTGATTAAATCCTTGTCGTCACTGCAAAAAATCCAGTTTTGTATCCTTGGTGACATCCCACTGTTGCAAACAAATATCCTTTCACGTTTAAAATTTAAATGAAGTTGAAAAGTAAATATCTGGTGATCTAAATCACATCTACAGTAATCTATGTTTCCATAAAAGGATATAAATGTTGTGACTCGAAGGAGAAGACAAAATTTATTCAAAAAATACCTTCCACGATGCTCTATCAATATCCAAAGCAGTTCCTAAACTTGAAGGTTAGAAGCTTGCCTTCGTAGAATCACAAATATGTATCAAGTTGCACTTCTCCTTGAAGAGAGAAGATAATTCTCCACTGCCAAATCATGTTGAAGGTCTCCATGTAGCCACAACATTACTTATTCTTCCCTTCCATCCAAATAACATCCGCTTACCATCTTTGTCCACTCCAAAATCCTTATGATAGAATGATTTTACCTTATCTCTGGCTTTAGAGAGAATAGTTTGATCCAGAGGAAGCTGTACGAAGCCAGGTCGCTGAAACCTGACCTGCCACTATTTATAAGTTTTTGGTCTTTCCATTCTTCCTAATCCCTCGCATGCAACAACATTCAAGATCTCTCGGCTGAAAAGTTCTTTCTCTAGAAAAAGCCTTTGAGGATGGTCTCGAGGAACAATGGTTTCCATTGCATCAAATAAAGAATAATAGTGGAAAAGTGCCTCTCGAAACCTTGTGATAAAGAAAGGAGCATTGTATGCTCCATTCACCACACCATGTATAAAAATTTTGATGTAATTGTAACTCCGAAATGTATTCACTTGTATTTCTTATGTATTGTACCCCGATGTTTATTCCGGGATGTGTTTGTAATGTGCTTGAGTCATTTCATGCCCCAATGTTCCTATCGGGAGGTTCTATAATGTAAACAAGTCATGTCAAGTCATTGTGGGTAACCCTCCTATTGGTCAAGGGTTAATGTCCCTGCAGTTCTGGGGCACTAGGCTGATTAGATTCTCCTAGAGAAGTCAGCCCTAGTAGGTTATTGTCAAGTCAGGAATTAGTATAAATAGAGAGTGAGTCTCTCTATTTATCAGACACTCACTCACACTTAGTTGTAGCGCATAGCTGAGGAAGAAGAAGACATTGGGGCTAGGAAGAAAGAGGCTACCACTATCGGGAGTTCATCTTACTGTTTTGGGGTTTTACTTTTGGTGTTGATTCTATCTCTGAGGAAGTTGTGGGGTTTTCTCCATTTATGATTTCCCCGAGGAAAAACACGGTGTTCATTGTCTCTTGTGTTTGATTGATGTGCTTGTTGTTCTCTCAGTTAAAGATCCTAATATAATGCTAGCTTAATGTTAAAAATCTAACATGGTATCAGAGCTAACCTGAGAAGAAGACATTATGCAGCTATGGGAACTAGGGCTTCCTACTTTTTGGATCTCTCTCCACATATTTTCAACAAAATAAGGTTGGATTAAATCTCCTCCCTAGGGAGCATCTTTCTATTGAAGCAGAATCCAATTTTGAGATTTTTCAGTTTTGGACCCGACACTGCTGCCAGAAATTATTGCTTTCCATAGAAGTGGAATTTTTCAGTGAGCCCAGGCCTGGATTGATCTCCTCCTCAAAATAAAAGTTTAGAGATCGATATCAAAGAATTTGGTTGGATAGAACTCTAGAAAATCCAAACCCTAATCTGCTCCTGAACTAGCACTACAAAAATTCAGCTCCAAATCCAGATCCGACATCTTGACCTGGTAAGATCTAAATCTTTCATATTTCCATTTGAGGTTCTCAGTTAAGATGTCTCATCATACTGAGCTTGATGAAAATATTGAGGGAGCTAATAACTTTCGATCCTGGAAGTATAGGATCTCCCTAGTCCTGGAAGAAAATGAGTTGGACTCCTATATCAATGAGGAGGTTCCAGTTCCAAAGGGAGATGAGGCTACGACCTTACACAAGAAGAAGTTGGTTATGGCAAAGAGGATTATTGTTGATTCAATCAAGGATCACCTCATACCATAGGTGTCCTCCCTAAAGACACCTAAAGCTATGTTTGATGCCCTAACCAAATTGTTTGAAGGGAAGAACATAAACTGGAAGATGACTCTGAGAAACCAACTGAAGAATGTAAAGATCTAGGATGCAGAGACCATCCAGTCTTACTTTACAAGAGTCTCTCAGATTAAGAAATAGCTGGAAGCAGTAGATGAAGAAGTGGAGAATGCAGATATTGTAATGACCACCTTGAATGGTCTCCCTATATCATGGGACTCTTTCATTCAAGGAATCTGTGCCAGAAAGAAGTTAGTCAAGTTCAACAGACTATGGGAAGAATGTTCTCAAGAAGAAGATTGAATAGCAGTCAAGAAGAAAATATGGAAAGTGAAGATCAAACTCTCACAATACACTCCAAAAAAACCAGAAGAAGTTCTCATCACCCCAGAGGTAAGCCCTTCCACAAAGATAACACTAGAAAATATTTGTCTAGAATTAGATGTTATACATGTGACGATAAATGACACTATGCTAGAGAATGTCCTAGAAACAAAAATGTCTCTCACAAGAAGAAGGGAAACAAGAGAAGACATCATGCTCATGCTGCATAGGATGATGAACCTTCCACAAAAAGAACCAGATATGAAAGTGAAGACTCTTCAAGTGATGAAGAATATGTTTTGATTTCCGCTCTCATGAGAAACATTACTCATGGAAGCAATGATTGGCATATAGATAGTGGGGATTCCAAACATATGATAGGATTCAAGGAATCATTTGTGAAACTATCACAACATGAATCACCACACAAGGTGAAACTTGGAGATGACTACCAACATCCAATAAAAGGTAGTGGGGAATCCTCCTATAAGCTAGAATTTGGAAAGTTTATGACAATGAAGGAAGTATTGTTTGTACCAATACTAAAAAAGAACCTCCTCTCCATATCTGCATTAGATGCAAAAGGCATGAGGGTTGCATTTATAGATGGTCAAGTTATCATCTGACCAAAGGGAAAGACTATTAATGATGCAGTAGTGATTGGGGAATAAGAAGGAGGTATATACAAATTGAAGGGCCATCCAGAACAAGCCTTGGTCCCTGACACAGTAGAGCCAAATGAACTTTGGCATAGAAGGCTTGCACATATGCACTACAGAGCACTACCACTTGCAAGCAAAGTTGTTTAAGGTCTTCCAGAAATTCAAGCAAAACATGATGGAGTTTGCAAAGGATGTGCGAAAGGAAAGAACACAAAGAAGACATTTCCAAGTAGCGAGAGTGTTACCACCTAAGTTGTACTTAGTGGTTTTTTATCAAGTGATCTTGGTGAACCGGACAAGGATAACTTGTTCAGACTTTAGAAGACCTTTGGAAGTACTTCTGGAAAGTGCTTGTTGTACTATATCACATGTTCATACCCCATGGGGGAGTTGTAATAAGTGTTCTAGCATGATAGTGTATGTAAAAGACTCGGTCTCTTAGAATTTATTTGTCAATCCGATCAGCCTAGGGTGTTTTTTCCCTTGGTTATTATTGGTTGTTGAATAAACGACTGATAATTTCTGATTTTTTCACTCCATACCTCCAAAGTTGGGGTGGTCGGCTTGGCATTTAGGCCTATTGAGGCTATTAGAGTCTATCTGTCAATGTATAAACATGCTAGACATCATGGTCGAGTCATATGAACATGTCTAAGTACCCCTAGGTTTTTTCATTTTTTTTAATTTTTTTAAATTTTCAGCGTTTTTTATGAAAATTTAATTTTTCCAAAACTTAGTCTATTTTTTAATAGTTTAATTGTAAAAAATGATTTTGTAATAAAAGTGGGCCAAATAATCAGTTTCAGTCATGTAGGTGCTCATTTTCAAGCTAAGAGCACCATGTAAAGCCATGGACCCAGTATTTCCTAGTTTTGAGTGATTTTTCATCACCCAGGTCAGAAAGCCCCAAAAAATCATTTATTGATTATTTTAATTAATAAATTGGTAAATAATGGAGCAAATCCAAAATCATAGATCAGTGGATTCTCAGCCGATTTGATTGAAATCAGTCAGATTTGAACCATATTGAATGGATCTGACAAATCCTTGACTGAAGAAGGTGATCAAATCAGATCCCGAGTTGATCTTCAACAGCCTTTAGGGGGAATTGCACCCTATGTCTCTCTCCTCCACACGTGTGGGCTCTCCTAGGAGCTCTATGGACTGATGTGTTGGTTTATGGGTTGATGTGTTAGCTCAATCAAGCCCTTGATTGACAAGTATGCTCAGTTCAGCTTCAGATCTGCATTGATTGACTCTCCATCAGCTGATTTGATTTGTCTCCTTGGGATTTGTGCCCCCCCTAGTATGGATCTCCTGGTTTTTGCATAAATCAAAGCACAAGCAACCTCTTCCAAGCTAGTTAGAACTGGGATTGAGGTGTTGTTTCTCTTGTATTGTATTGTTTATTATTCTGGAATAAAGAAGCTTTGGAGGCTAGATCTATGGTGTAATGCTCTTCATGTTTGGATGGTGATTGTCAAATGCTTATGAGGTATAATCTGTATTATTTATCACTCCTTTTACTGGTTAATTGTTGGCCTTGAAGGAGAGGGATCCCTCCGTAAGATTCTATTCTAGTTTGATTTATGTTGTTACTGCTGCTTATTTCATATCTATTGGAGTTGTGTGTATTTTAAGTTTAATTGCATGCTTTCTAATTATCTCTTCCAACAGCACCTATGTTTTAACCATCTGTTTGTGCAAGGATTTCTAAGTTGCAGGTGATATCACTTGTAGAAGAGGTTGAGCTGGTTTGCATCTTCCTCATCTTCAAGATCTTTTGAATGACATAGTCCCTTGGTGTTCCACCAAAGTAGACTCCAAAGCCCAACATTCCCAGGTTTCCAACACTTTCTATCTTTTCCTCCTTCAAAATCTTAATTTCTCTTCAAATTGGTTACTTTTAAAGAATATTATTGCTTAGATCTATCTCACAAATAAAATCACACATAGATCTAGTTAGTAATATCCTTTCTTAAGTTTAGATCTCAGTTCTGTTTTGCATATAAAGTCATATTTTAAGAGATCTAGCTGAAATTATCCTCTTTTTTGCAAGCATTTTAAAGAAAATTTGTAGCTTTCTTTTAAGGTAGTTTCCTTTGCTGTACTTTAAAGTTTCATATTCTGCAATAACAATGCACATCTCATTGGCTTCCCAAACAGCAAGCCAAGATCCTAAGGAAATCTTGGTTCCTTTTTTTGCAGAACTAGATTACCCCAACTTAACAAATTTTTACTTAGTTTTTTTTCGGTAACTAGTGTGGTGACCCAAAACACTTTTAAAGTGTGTTTGGGAACATTTGATTTTAATTGCTCACTATTTTTTATCAGGTCTAACAAAAAAGAGAAGGATACTCTGCCCAATTTCCAACTCTTGGACGAACGAGAGCTTCCCGGAAGCTTCCCCCACCGCTGTGTTTTAATTCTAGCTTGTTACAAGCTTGTTGTAAGCCTTTGGATCCTAGATAACAAGGACCAAAGTGCATCAATTTCAATTTTTTGATATTGTAAATCAATTCTAATAAAAAGAAAAGGTCCTTTTGAATAGGCTCTTTCGAGCCTATTCACCATCCCCCCTGAGGGGATTTGTGTCCGTGTCTTTTTTTTGCTTTTCGTTCCTTTTTTTTGCAATCTAGCGTAGTTCTAATCTGCAGGGTAGTATACTTTGATTTATTATCAATTCCATATTCCATATCTAAGTTTTCAAAGTAATTTAATACTTACCCCATGACTTCCCGATTGACCCGAAAGGGGAAAGAGATGCGTGGTAGGAATAATTAGAGAACCGGAATTGTGTATCTTGGTTTTCTTTTTCATCAACTGTTTCTTCAGTTTTAATAAAATTAACCCCTCCTCGATTCCCCGATTGAGATCCACTTGGATCGAAAGAGGTTCCTGGAGGGTTTTCTTTTTAACAAGAACACCCATCTCAAAATTTACTAAAATTCACAAGACTCCAATGTGTATGCTCTGCACTTGGCTGCGTTCGTTCAATCAGTCAAGCTATATAAAAAGCACTTGAGTGACTAGAATAATTAGGATTCACTCTCCCAAATTGACAAACCATCAGGTGAAAATCCAACACCTAGATCAAACCATTACGGTGGAAAAATACCCAAAGGAAGCGAGAACTCCTGAAAAGTGACCTTGAGGTGCCAATCTCTATTACACCTATGGGTGCATTATGAACAATAGCCTCAGAGACTCCATTCAACCCACATATTCCTTGCGGGTATCCGTGATGGTTTAGTTTTGGACATACTCTAATTACTCTCGGGTATATCTGGATCCCCCCCCCCCTTTTGCCTAATTTTAATCAACTCAGATTTCACATTAACTTAACGTACCAAGAGGCAATCGCAAAACATTCACTCCAAGCACATGCAAGTACATTGATTATCTTTTGACTCCCTTTTAAGGAACTGGTTATTTTCTTGCTATATATATATATATATATATTGTGTCTCAGCATTGTGCTTTCGTGCGCTATTTTTGTATCTTGTCATCTATGGTTGTTTATGGCTAAATTTCAAACTCCTAAATAACTCATTCAGTTTAACATCACCATACTAAATAATTTTGCCTTAGTAACTTAATAGGGTCTACCCCCCTTGGCTTCGTCAGGAGTTGAGCCTAAACAGAGGAGTCAAGAACAAGGTGACAGCCTTGACTCGAGACTTGCCCCTAAGGACACACCGAGTGGCTTGAATATTTATGCCACGTGACCCAGGTGTGTGAAAGGCAGCAACACTTTTTGGCGTCGTTTCCGGGGATAAATCTTTTTATTCCCGAGTATGACTTAGCTTAACTTTTTTCTAAACAACTAAAAAGATAAAAACTTTTGATTGATCTAGTCTTTAAAAAACATAAAAATTAAAACTCGATCCATCTAGCGACTCCACTATCTAACATCCCTTCAAGAATTTCTACCCGAAGAAATCACCGACAATTATTCAATCCTCTCTCTGATCCTGAAAGGTTTAATAGGGAAAGATTGAATAGGCAGACTTCTCGTAGAAACCTTGAAAATTTAGGAGACCAATCCCTCTCAGATATCCATCACATATTTGTAGAGAGTCATACCTTCCAATCTCAAGAAATGACGGAATTTTACAAACCCCTTGACTTTTCTCAGATAGCGGGTAATCCTCATGACATTTTGAATGATGCTATCAAGAAGCTCCCCATATTCCAAGAAAATAATGCCATCACTGCCAAGTCTCACATCCGAAAGTTTGAAAAGCACCTGGTCAGTTATTGTAATGATGTTGCCCATAACCATGAAGATGTCAAAATGAAGCTCTTTTCTTTATCCTTAGAGGATGATGCTGCGGAATGGTACTCCGACCTTAGTGATGATTCATATAAAACTCTTAATGAATTCCTAGAGTGTTTTAAGAAGAAATGGGGGGAAAATAAAGAACCAAGACATCTGCTTGCTGCCCTTCATAACATAAAGAAGATGGAGAATGAAACCATTAATGAATTTAATACTAAGTTCAAGTGTGTGGTTGTGGACCTCCCTAGAGAAATCAAGCCAAGGGATGCCTCCATCCTCATATCTTACATCAAATCTTTCACTGGTGATTTGAGGTACCAGTTAAGGGACAAAGAGCCAACCGATCTAAAAACTGCTCAGGAATTGGCCGAGAAAATAGAAAAGAATATGCCGTCTTCAGGAAAATCCAACATTCCAAGTTACACTAGGGAAAACACTTCATACAACAAAGAGAAGGGAAAAGCAATTGAATTAGAGGAAAAGGAAACCTCCAAATACCCCATGGAAAAGGTAACTAACATGATAAAAGAATTGGTTACTAGTCAAATCCAAATCATGGCAAATCAGTCTGCACAACTGAATCATATTCAAAATAGAATAATCACTATGGAAAGAAATAATGGACCTAGGAACTTTTAGCCTAAATAGAATCAGGTGTATCAGAAGAAAGCTCCTCAGCAAGAACCTAGGATTCTAAACCAGTTAGACTCAACTAACTCGGTAGAAGAAGTCATTCCATGGTGTATACCTTGTGATCAATTCCACCAAGAAAGCACTTGCTATATAGCAAACCAGGTTATAGAACATGGAATGGTTGAGGTCAGTAATCAGGAAACAACATCAGGTGAGTCTGATCATGTGTACATGGTGGGCCAAACCTACCTTTTATCAAACCAGCATTGGCAGCAAGCCATGGATTACAGTTACGAGAAGGATCTCCTTTCCAACTTTTATGGTGTAATGCCTTCTCCAGAAACAATCAAGGAAATGAAGGAGGCTAGATTCAAGGGTGCAGTGTATCAAATAAAGGAGAAACCATCATCGTCTAAACAATACAAGCCAAAGGTAACCACTCCTCCCCTCCCAGATCCTCTTGTTATCCCTGAATCAAATGTTGATATGGGAGAATGGATAAGTAGTGCTAAGATTCATGTTTATGCAACTGATGTCCTTAAAATTCCTGGTCAAAAGGGAAAGTTGTTGAAATCCTTAGAGTATAGTCAAAGTAAAGCTCATAATATTGTGCAAGAGGATCCCCTTCCTAATAATAATGCTATATTTGAAGCTGAACATATTGAACCTATAGATATTCCTATAGTCCTCAACAGTGTTGATCCGAGAAAATAAGACCACCCGCCGTTTTATGTCTCTCTCTTAGTTGACAACCTCCTCCTTCATAACTGCATGTTAGATTCAGGTGCTTCATCAAATGTCATGACAAGAAAAGTAATGGAACAACTAAATCTAAGGGTCACCTGAACCTACCACAAAGTTTGTGCTATGGATGCAAGAGAAGTTGAAGTGGAAGGGATAATCTTAAATTTACAAGTTAAGTTGGCCAAGTATCCTAATATCGACATGTCGATGGATGTGGTAGTGATAGATGTTCCAGATAATTGGGGTATGTTGTTATCCAGAAAATGGGCCGCAACTCTTGGTGGGTACATTCAAATGGATTGGACATATGCTACTATACCTGCATCAGAAAACACTAGGGTGATTCTCCACAAAGAGAAGCTAAGAAAATGACATGTAGAAAACCCTAAGAAGCCCGGAAATGAATTTGTTCATTTCACTGATAACTTTGGAAACTATGCCATTTTGTGAAATTTCATGGCCCTTATTAAGGAAAACATTAAAAATGAAAAGTTAGATGAAGTTTGGCAAATGTACTTCGACGAGGCTTATTCCAAAGCCGGAAAAGGTGCGGGCATCGTGATCATATCTCCTTCAGATAAAGTCTACAACTTTGCTTTCAGGTTAGAGTTTGAAGCATCAAACATTGTAGCTGAGTATGAGGCATTGCTCCTAGGGTTAGAAACCACCAAAGATATGGGGATAAAGATGTTGAACATAAAGGGTGATTCAGATTTAGTTGTCCTCCAAATTAAAAATCAGTATCAATGCAAAAATCACAGACCAAGAAAGTATATAAATGCCACATGGGACACTATGGAGTGGTTTGATGCACTCAACATTCAAAAGATCCACAAGGAAATGAATGGGTTAGCAGATAAATTGGCAGTAGCATCATCCACCCTCCAGCCATCAGATGAAATGATTCGTGGGAATAGAAAGATGGAAATTAATTTCAGACCTTCAATTCCAGATAATATAGATCACTGGAAAATGTTTAAGGATGGTGAGCAAATTTTGAGATTCATCCACAATCTACAAGAGTTTGAAGGTTGCAAGATCAGTTATCAGCAAGAGGGTAAAGAGTATCAGGAGTGCGAGGACAATGTAGGGAATCACATACTAAGTAACCTTATAGCTTTCGAGAATCTCTTTGATCGACAGGATCATCATAAAAAACAAAAAGGAGAAATAAAAATGGGAAATTATATGGAAATAAACATAGGAACTGACAAAGACCCCAAGTTAATAAAAATTGGAAAAGGTACTTCGGAAAAGGAAAGGAACAAATTGATCAACTTCTCCAGACCTTCAGCTCAGATCAGGAGGCCATTCAGAATAGAATAAACCAGTTGATCGAGTTGGATGAAAGTCAAAGGAATTCCCTTGACCAAAGTATCAGAAACTCAGACAAGGTCAAGAGAACCTTTGACAAGTCTACCCAGCCAGGATCCTTCCAAGTAGGTGACACAGTTTTTCATTGGGACAAACGACGGGAGAAACCTAGGAAACATGGAAAGCTCAACAGCTTATGGTTGGGACCGTACATCATCGATGAAATAACATGAACGAATTCCTTCTATCTAAATGACCTAGAAGGAGAAAGGTTTAGCTTTCCAGTGAACGGTTTCCTCCTCAAGTTGTTTTTTGCCGAGACAGTTTGATGCCTTTATTGGCATCGGTGGTTTCAGGGCCAATTTCTAAACCTTGCCCTGCATGTATTTCTAAATTTTATATATCATGTTGTTGTATCATAAATATTGTTGTATTATAGTTATTTTGTACCATGTTTGAAAATTTTCCTTTGTATATTAGTTTTGTAAAATATTCCCTTTTGCACACCATAGACTAATTATGTACATTAGTTTTCTTTTATAAGTTAATTTTTTATTTACATGTTACTGACAAAACTCTAATTGCTATGCAGGACCCAGAGATTCCGGAGTTCTCACATCCTCTCCTTTGAATAGAAGATCAGTCAAAGAATGTGTCCCTAGATGGAGATAGAATGTTACCACCTAAGTTGTACTTAGTGGTTTTTTATCAATTGAGCCTGGTGAACCGGACAAGGATAACTTGTTCGGACTTCAGACGACCTTTGGGAGTACTTCTGGGAAGTGCTTATTGTACTATATCACATGTTTATACCCCACGGGGGAGTTGTAATAAATGTTCTAGCATGATAGTGTCTGTAAAAGACTTGGTCTCTTAGACTTTATTTTTCAATCCGATCAGCCCAGGGTGTTTTTTCCCTTGGTTATTATTGGTTGTTGAATAAACGACTGATAATTTCTGAGTTTTTCACTCCATACCTCCAAAGTTGGGGTGGTCGGCTTGGCATTTAGGCCTATTGAGGTTATTAGAGTCTATGTGTCAAGGTATAAACATGCTAGACATCATGGTCGAGTCATATGAACATGTCTAAGTCTCCCTAGGTTTTTTCATTTTTTTTTAATTTTTAAAAATTTTCAGTGTTTTTTATTAAAATTTAATTTTTCCAAAACTTAGGCTATTGTTTAATAGTTTAATTGGAAAAATTGATTTTGTAATAAAAGTGGGCCAAATAATCAGTTTCAGTCATGGAGGTGCTCATTTTCAAGCTAAGAGCACCATGTAAACCCATGGACCCACTATTTCCTAGTTTTGAGTGATTTTTCATCACTCAGGTTAGAAAGCCCCAAAAAATCATTTATTGGTTATTTTAATTAATAAATTGGTGAATAATGGAGCAAATACAAAATCATAGATTAGTGGATTCTCACCTGATTTGATTGAAATCAGTCAGATCTAAACCAGATTGACTGGATCTGACAAATCCTTGACTGAAGGAGGTGATCAAATCAGATCCAGAGTTGATCTTCAACAGCCTTTAGGGGGAATTGCGCTCTCTCTCTCTCCTCCACACGTGTGGGCTCTCCTAGGAGCTCTATGGACTGATGTGTTGGTTTATGGATTGATGTGTCAGCTCAATCAAGTCCCTGATTGAAAAGTATGCTCAGTTCAGCCTCAGATCTGCATTGATTGACTCTTCATCAGCTGATTTGATCTGTCTCCTTGGGATTTGCGCCCCCCCTAGGCTGGATCTCCTGGTTTTTGTATAAATCAAAGCACAAGCAGCCTCTTCCAAGCTAGTTAGAACTGGGATTGAGGTGTTGTTTCTCTTGTATTGTATTGTTTATTATTCTAGAATAAAGAATCTTTGGAGGCAAGATATATGGTGTAATGCTCTTCATGTGTGGATGGTGATTGTCAAATGATTATGAGGTATAATCTGTGTTATTTATCACTACTTTTGTTGGTTAATTGTTGGCCTTGAAGGAGAGAGATCCCTCTTGTTAGGGTAAAAGTTTATTCTAGTTTGATTTATTCTCTTACTACCGCTTGTTTAAGATCTATTGGAGTTGTATGTATTTTAAGTTTAATTGCATGCTTTCCAATTATCTCTTCCAGCATCACCTATGTTTTAACCATCTGTTTGTGCAAGGATTTCTAAGTTGCAAGTGATATCGCTTGTAGAAAAGTTGCATATTCCTCATCTTCAAGATCTTCTGAATTACATAGTCCCTTGGTGTTCCACCAAAGCAGACTCCAAAGCCCAACATTCCCAGGCTTCCAACACTCTTTCTCTCTCTTCCTCCTTCAAAATCTTAATTTCTCTTCAAATTGGTTACTTTTAAAGAATTTTATTGCTTAGATCCGTCTCACAAAGAAAATTACATATAGATATAGTTAGTAATATCCTTTCTTAAGTTTAGATCTCAGTTCTGTTTTGCATATAAAGTCATATTTTAAAAGATCTAGCTGAAATTATTCTCTTTTTTGCAAGCATTTTAAAGAAAATTTGTAGCTTGCTTTTAAGGTAGTTTCCTTTGCTATACTTTAAAGTTTCATATTCTGCAATAAAAGTGCAGATATCATTGGCTTCCCAAACAGCAAGCCAAGATCCCAAGGAAATCTTGCTTTCCTTGGTTCCTTTTTTTGCAAAACTAGATTACCCCAACTTAACAAATTTTTACTTAGTTTTTTTTCAGTAACTAGTGTGGTGACCCAAAACA
>LPNX010877140.1:659927-735716 GCA_001517045.1 Pseudotsuga menziesii
ACATTGGACTAACTTTCTCCCTGGGGGAAGATCCACTAGATCCCATGTGTTGCTCTTCTGAAGTGAGCTGAACTCCTCCTTCATGGATGTTTGCCATCTTGGATCTCCTACTGCTTCTTCATATGTTTGAGGATCAGAGTCCACCATCAAATAGCATTTTTCAGCAAACATAGGATCCTTCATGCACATACCACTCTCAAATTGAGATCTAGTCCTCCTTGGTTCATTTGGATCCCCAGCTAGCTCTCCTGCTGCATGTAGTGCCTTGGCTGCCCATTTTGGCCTTGTAGGGCTGTTAGGGTCTGCAATAAACTCATCTCCATCAGACAAATAAGAATCATCATGTTCAACAAACTCTTTACTTACTTCCTGAGGTTCAGGTGGAGAAGAGGCTTCTCCAACTTCCACTACTGCAAGGGGTTCTTCTTCAAACTGAACACACCTTTCGATGAAGGATTTGTTTGTGCTCAAATTTATCAGTTTGTACCCTTTTGAATCTTCAGAGTATCCAGCAAAAATACACTCTTGGCTTTGGGGCTGCAAAGCCTTCCTCTTCTCTGTTGGAATTCTAGCCCAAGCCTTTGAGCCAAAAATCCTAAAATGGGTCACATTTGGCTTGTGCCCACTCCATGCTTCGAAGGGAGTCATACCATCAAGCTATTTATGAGGAACCCTATTCTGAATATAGGCTGCACAGTTGATAGCTTCGGCCCAGTACTTTGGTGGCAAAGTTTTGGCCTCCATCATGCATGTTGCCATCTCCTTCAGTGATCTGTTCTTCCTCTCAGCAACACCATTTTGTTGTTGTGTGTAAGGGATAGAATGTTGCATCTGAATACCTGCATCTGTACAATAATTAATAAACTCAGACTTGACATACTCACCACCATTTTCATATCTGAGGACCTTGAGTTTCCTTCCAGACTGGTTCTCAACCAAAGCCTTAAAGACTTTGAATAGGCCAAAAACTTCAGACTTGTGTTTCAAGAAGTGAACCCAGCAATACCTGGAAAAGTCATCAATGAAAGTCAATGCATATTTGGCTTGACTCATGGACATATGAGGGAATGGGCCAGCAACATCACTGTGGATCAGCTCGAGGGGTACAGAGGTTCTCTCATGACTAGCTCTCTCAAATTTATGCTCTGGGTGTTTTCCTAGTATACAACCTTGGCAGACTCCTTTGGAAAATTTTATCTTGGGCAACCCTATGACCATCTCTTTTTCACTAAGATTAGAAAGATACTTGTAATTTAGGTGGCCAAATCTTTCATGCCAAAGCTTGTTGGATTCATTAGCATGAATCAGAAGAGAAGAGGGGTTTGAGTAGGGTAGGAAGTGTGAGAACATGTATACCTTTTGAGCATGATTTGCAACTCCTTTTGCAATGACTCTACCACTTGAGATCTCTGTGATCTCAACTTCATCAGGGGAGAATATGACTTTCTTAGGAGACCCAGTGTGGGTCATCTGGTACGCTGACAAGAGGTTGGAGGCAAGACCAGGCACATACAAGACATTACTGAACTGACCATGATCAAGATCAATCCTCCCTTTGCCCAAAATTTCAGTGAGAGAGTCATCTCCCAGTACTATAGGTGGTCCTTTCGACATATCAAGTGAGGAGAAGGCCTCCTTGGTCGAAACCATGTGTCTTGAAGCTCTAGAATCAATGATAAAACTGGGTGAGCTTGATGTGCCAGCAACCAATGCATGAACTCTCTCTCTGTCATTTGAACTTGATCCTCCTTCTCTCTTGTTTGAGCTTTCTGGAAGGGAGATGCCATTATTCTCCAGGAGTTGGGTCAGCATGTCTATTTTCTTCTTCATGCAAGGGATTTCAGTGTGATTGCCCTTATTGCAGTATGCGCACTTGTTCATTTCACCTTTGTTTTTCTTCTTCTGGTAGTTCTTCTTAGAACCTTGTGGCTCCTCCGGAGACTGTTTCTTGTCTCTATTTTGCTCAGGTGGCTTTTTAGCTTTCTTTTTTCTTTTTTAATCCACCTTCGAATCTCCAGAAATCAGAGCTTGATCTTTGGATGGTTTGATGGTGCCCATCATCACCAGCTTATCATGTTCTTATGTGAGAGATTCCATGAAATTTGCAAGGCTAGGCATCTTCCAGGTTCGAGCTGTCAGTTTTGTGGCATAGAAGGTCGAAACAAACACTGAATAGTCAGGGCATAGCTTCGAGAGAATGGCCAAGACGAGCTGATCATCCTTCTTTTCAATCCCACACTGTTTCAGCTGCAAAACAAGTGCTTTGAACTTGGAGAAATATAGCTGCAGGGATTCAAAGCTATTTGGACTCAGAGAAATCAGCTCATTTTCTATTTGATGTCCCCTCATTTCATCTGTCTTTCCAAAAAGATCAGAAATCTTCTCCCATACTTCATTCGGTGATTTCAATCCATCAAGATGGAAAAGGAGGTCTCTGGAAATACTCAGACACAGGAGACCATAGGCCTCATCCCTCTTGTTGTGCAATTTTATCTTCTCTACAGCTGCATTGGGCTCTGCTTCTGTTGCCATAGTCACCCTGTAGAGGCCTTTCGCTCTCAACAGTATCTCCATCTCTGCTTTCCATTCAAATAAATTGAAGGGAGTCAAGATAGTTTTCTGTGATTGATCCATAGCTTAGAAAATCTGTCCCGGCTGTCAGTAGAAGGCTCCCAGTCACTGATGTCGAACCTGCAAAACAATTTTGAAGGAGAGAAATCGATATACAATGGCTCTGATACCATGTTGAAATTGAACCCAGTGATAGATTAATTTTACTCACAACAATTAACAATTGATCATGCAAAATCACTCACAAAAGAGACTGAAATTGGAGCTGAACATAAACTGTATTAAATCAGTGTACAATAGCCAACCCTGTAACATAATAGGTTGCTGAATAAATAAAATACATTAGGGATTCGAATCCATGAGGAGCAATTTGAATCTAGCATAAAGTAGGCTTACTAAAATTAAGCAAATCCCCCATAGGTGTAAAATGCTGATCCCAAATCTGTCATGGAGCTCACGAATTAGAAAAATCACTTAGGCAAGCTAAAGAGTGATGGAATGACAACTCATACATGCTTTTTCAAGGAGAAAAGAGTAGAGGATGAAGAGGACAAAAAACTAGTTCACCTCACCTAGTCAAACTTTCCCTATTGCCTTAAAACACTGAAAAAGTAGGCAATAAAGCAGAAAAAGCAGAAGGGTGGCTAGGAGACCAGGAATAAAGCAAAATTGATTCCTTTAGGTTTCCCAAGCGTTACATGGGTCAAATTAGGCAAGTTGGACCACTATGGATAGGTAATTGACAACTTGCATAAGGTGGGACACATGAACTAGGCAAATAAGACAAAAATAATTAAATTAATGTCTAAGGTGGTAAACTATGGGTTGATTATTCTAACACCATTAAGGCAGACATGACAAAACTTAGGGTGTAACTGTGTATGAGGACCAATAGGACAGACATGACAAAACTTGTGTCCTAACTTTTGTATTGTGTAATGTAGGCATTAAATGGAGGTGTTAGAGATAATTCCTCATTTATGATGCATCCTAGAGTTTAGGGATTTGGGTTGGGTTATGATACATCCTAGATTTTAGAGTTTAGGGATTTGGGTTGGGAAGTTGTTGAGAAATTCTCTCAACCTCTCCTTCCCAGAGTGAAATAAGTTGGATCTCACTCCAACCATATATATACATGTATCTCTGTTTATTGTGGGGAATACAAACTATCATTTGTGTGTTAATCTTGTGCAATGGCTGCTCTCCCAATTTCTAATTGTTGGCCCCTCGATTATCATCCATTGCCACATCTTGTGCACAATGAACCAAAAGGGCTCTCAAATCCACCACTTCCCTTTTCCCTTGCTTCCTCCCTCGAGTCTTCGAACCTTGCAATCCTTTCACAGACCCACTTTGAACACTTTTCTGCACTCCATTTTGCAAAGTTTCTAGCTGCAGGTCCGAGAAAACTATCACTACAGAGCAAGACCTTGTCAAAACTATCAGTACGAATCACATTTGTTTGAATAAACGGCCGAAATCTTGTTGCATTGTCTGTCTTCTAGGTCCAGATCCTCACGATGTGGATCTTTCTGGCGCTTATGTCCGTTCTCATCATCGCTATGTGTCGCATTCATCTGAAAAGCAACACCAATTGCATCTTCCCTCTTCCCTTACTGCAATTCAGGGTCAGGGCCACTTACCTTCTTTGGAGTTCGAAAATGCCACCCATTCTCCACACTGAGCCTCAAACTCTCCAACCCCCAATCCATGTCTGCTTTCAGACAAAAATTCAGAAAGGCTCAGCACGTAAATGGGAGAACCAGTCAGGCCATCAATGACTATACTGCTACCCGAAGAACTGAATGAATACTTAGAAGAGTAGCCAGCATAAAGATTCGCGGAAAAAGGAGACTCAAAGCCCCTTGGCATCTGAGAATTAAAAAATTCCCCAATCTAGCTACTGTCCTCAATCTTATTCTGAACATCATCCTCATAGTAATTCAACGATGGCTTTTGATTCTCTCCTACTGTATTGCTATTACAAAGTCTCTGAGGGGGGTAATTCTCACCTAAAATGTCATAAAAAGGCTTAACTGTAGCTTGCAGAGCGCTGCATTCCTGATACATACACTTATTTTCCTCCATACTTTCATCCATAAGCATATCACTTATATACTTCAAAACTATGTCAGAATACAGCACTGTATCCTCCGATTCCCCATTTGATATGGTGATCGACTTCTCAGACGACAAAGAACCTCGAAACTGAGTAGCAGGCATGGTTTTTTCCTGCTGCAACCATGGCCTCTGCAGCCCAATGTTATTACTAACCCCAATCGTATTATTACTAACCTCTGAATATACCAGTTTTCTCATCCGCCATGGTGGTTGAAATCCTAAGTTAATGAAACCCTAACAACAATCTGGTCCACAGATCGAGACTCTCGTGAGACAACTCTAGGGTTTTAGTTAATAGGCATGCCAGTTACCGGATTCAAGACACCTACATATTCCTCTAAGACAAACCCTAGGGTTTTTAATCCTCTAGCAGTGCCACAAGTTACAACGCTCCGCTTAAGACCATCAGAGTATTGTGCTATATCTTGCCGATAGCATTTTCACCACGGTGAGAGAAGAAGACGATCAGAGGGCGCGAACGACGGTTGTATTATCCCACCTTCCAAGGGACTCGGCCAAATGGCTGCCCTTCCTCCTTTCTTTTCACACGAGCACCACGATCGAGGGTAGTTGGCAGTAATGAGGAAAACGCACAACAGTACTATTGTAATAACACACAGGTAGTAGTCGACAAAATCATCCATAGACATGTCTTCAATTTACTTATATACGTTTATGTGCCGAGCTATAGACTTGAAGATTTGCTAGCGTTGACACTGGCTAAAAACACAATGAATTGTGCCTCCTTGGTTGAATCCGGTAATTCAAGAACGATTTAAAATTTTGAAAATTTTATGGTAATAACATTAAATTAATTAATATAAATATTATTTAATAAATAAAAATTAATATGAAAAACAAAAATTGATATTTATTTAATTAAATTTTATATAAATCTTAATTAAGATGTATTTAAGCATAACAAGATATGATAACCATGAATGAATTTTGAGAGTACACTTATTACACTCATCTCGAGTGTATACTTGTTATACTGGTATACACTCGGGTTAATCTTGATGATTCGCTCAAAGAAATCCAAAATCTCAAATAATATCTAAACACCAATCCAAAATCTCAAGTAATATTTAAGATCTAGGACTATCTAATTAGTAATGAACTTTAAGGAAAATTTTTAGTGAAATTAGAATATTGCTTTCAATTTTCAAAATGCAGATCGAATCAATGATGCAGGTCAAGTTGGATTTTTATATGATTATGGCATTGTGTGTAGATGAGAATTAAAACGTTCTTTCAATTTATAAAAAAAATGGTTTTGATAACTATATAGTCATGTCATTTGTGAACATGGAATCACTAACCATCGCACGGTCCACTAACCTAAATGATTTTTAAGTTTTTACAGTCATTATTGATAATCATATGTATAGTTATGTATATCATTGTTGTCGATAATGATTGCAAGGTTCGTTAGCCTTGATTGTGGAGGCATTGAGGTTTACAATTACAACTACCGAATACTATGGAGACCCAACAATGGCGATGTTTCCAACTCAACAATGACTATGTTTCCAACTCTAATGCCGTAGCAAGAGGAACATCAAGATAGTTGAACACCATTCATTAAAAAAAAAATTGGAACGCTCCATTCGAGATTGGAGCCAAGTATCTACTGCGTGCAACCTTTCTCTACGCAAACTATGATAATCTTAATTCACCTTTCAAACTCTTTTTGTTGTTAGATGTTGATGTTTGGGATAAGATTTCAATGAATGATGAAAGCATTCTCATGGTGAAGGAATTAATTTTCATGGCTAAATTCAACACCACAAGTGTCTTCCTTGGTTGTGGAAGCAGAGGTGGAGTACCCATCATCTCTTCCCTTGAACTTCGTACTCAACTCCACCATCTCTTCCCTTGAACTTCATACTCTTGAAGGAAACATGTATTAACTTGTTAGCAAAGACTACTTGTTGTTAAGGTTGGAAAATACCTATTTTGAGCCTCCGAGTGACACTTTAGATATAAAGTGATTATCTATACTCTAATTGGTGTCATCTAATGTTTGCTTGGTTCAAATAAATATTTATAATAATAATATAGCTAAATATATATTTGTGTTGAGAGGAACGTTAAAGTTTTAATCAACCTAATATGGAGGCAAAAAAAATGTTGGCCTTGCACATGGTTTTAAAACCATGTGCAAGGGCTCCTAAACAACCCACGGTTTTATTGTACATGGTTTAGGAGGCCCTTGCAAATGGTTTAAAACCATGTGCACTCCTCCTAAACAACCCATGATTTTAGGAGGGCATTGCACTTGGTGTAAGACCATGTGCATGCCTCCTAAACAACCCATGGTTTTAGGAGGGCCTTGCACATGGTTTTAAAACCATGTATGGGGGAGATGTTTTAATGTTCTTTCCTAACAAAATAAAAAATAATAAAAAATATTATATGTTAGTCATAAATTATATTAAATATTAATAATAAAAATATTAGATGTCCACCTTAAATAAAAAGATGTTTCTTTTAGTTTGAATCAAATCAATGGCTATATATAGGACACACCAAAGAGATCCCTCTCGGTGGAGGAATGCTTGTTACCCTCACCACCCATGTTCATTACAAATACCAAAACATCTCATAGTATCAAAAGTATAAAAAAAACATGTACCTTACCCTCAAAAGTTTGATTGAGCATGCCTTGCACAACGAATTACCCCCTAACCCTAAATTATGTTTCCCTAGTTGCCCTTCCTAGCCGAAACCCATTTGTTCCTCTAATATATTTTTCCCTGTGAGCAATTGCAATTATTTTGGTGAGGATTTTATATAAGAAATTGGATACAATGACAAGAATGTCGCTAATACGTCCTCCAATTGTGTGCTTCTCACGAGAGGATTATATCCTACGTCTAAGATCCCATTTGAGGATATGCCATGCAGTCCTATAGAAATGGGCAGAAAAAACTGCTGGTTCAAAAGACCATGGTGCATCCCAAATCTCTTGCACATAAATTTTCTTGATAAACGACACATTATCTCTTGGGAGACTATTTGGAATGGCCTCGCTTTGGTCTATCCATTCCAAGTTAGTCAACGATTCTCGAATCCTATCAAAGATTCTCAAAATGGAATTTAGTCACCTTAAATCTCTTCAAAATCATTGGCCCTGGATCCATTGTTGCCTACTTCAATTTGGACTGGCCACCAGATTTACCTTACCTGCGTTCTAAAATAAATTATTCATGATTTTTCTGTTGGGAATGTTACTTTACATAATTTAACATGACAACATCTCCCTCTATTGGATTGTAAAAGAGCCTTTGGCAACATTCCATATTTTAGCTTTAAAGTTTTTTTCTTGACATCATTTTTTAATGGCTATAAATGTACCTAATTATTATTTGAGACATATAGTTGTATATGCACTTAATTTTTGTACATACAATGCTCTCAACTTACAAATTCATTTATTGAATATAAACAACAAAAAGTATTCATGAGATTTAACATACATTATTATTTTTTAGCATTATCATTTTAATTTTAGTTTTTAAAGATATTACATTTAGTTAAAGAGGGGATTTTAAGTTTAGTTTTTAAAGATATTACATTTAATTGAAGAGGGGATGTTACAATCTCTTTAATATTGGGTTGTAAAATTTAATATGAATCTATTTAGTAATTATATATGTTTATTTAATTTAATACATTTTCTTATTTTATTTTAATATAAATATTTATCATATATATATTTTTATTAATTCTATTTGATAATTTTATTTATGTTTATTTAGTTTAATATATTTTTAATTATTTAATTTTTTTTAATATGATACATCCGGGAGCTGTAAAAAGTACCTTCTAACTTAATAAAAAAATATCTGTAACAACAAATAAATAAAAAATAATTGGACTTCTTATAAAGTAGTAATATTGAACAACAAATAAATAAGAAATTGAACAATAAATAAATAAAAAATAAGTGGATTTGTTATGAAGTAATAAGAAATAATTAAACTGGCTTCCCCAGCTGATTAGCAATAGCTTTTTCCATAACTCTCTTGCGCTCTTACAATTGGATTTGGTTTTACAAAGATGATTATTCCTTATGTGTAGGTTTTTTAAAGATATAATATAAAAATTTGATATACATAATATGGTAGCCGCAGTGAAATTGGATTTGGTTTTACAAAGATGATTATTCCTTATGTGTAGGTTTTTTAAAGATATAATATAAAAATTTGATATACATAATATGGTAGCCGCAGTGAAAGAACTATACTTGTCTTAGTAAAAATTATCTTGCTAACTTATCAGACTTACTATAGATGTAAGACAAAATTGTAGGATTTGGTTTTACAAAGATGATTATTCCTTATGTGTAGGTTTTTTAAAGAGATAATATAAAGATTTGATATATATAATATGGTAGTAAGACAAAATTGTAGGATTTGGTTTTACAAAGATGATTATTCCTTGTGTAGGTTTTTTTAAAGAAATAATATAAAGATTTGATATACATAATATGGTAGCCGCAGTGAAAGAACTATACTTGTCTTGGTAAAAATTATCTTGCTTTAACTTATTAGACTTATTAGAGATGTATGACAAACATAGTAGCATAATGTTTATATAATCCTTTTAATTAAATATACACCAATATGCTATAAATTTTCAACCAAAATTACTATTTTAAAAAATATATGTGAAAAGTGTAAGTGATAATACACTTAATTATTGATAATTATTTTAATAAGAAAGTATCAAATATTTACCATTATAAAGTGAATTAATTGAAAGGCATTTATTTTATAATGTTTAAATAATTAAAATTTTGTTTTTTTAAATAAGCTTTTAATGGTGAACTATTTAAAAGCTGTATCTGCATTACAACAATACCCAATACTAGATGAATTTCTAATTGTTCGGAACTTCCTTACACTGAAGGCTATTATGACCAATTATACTACTATGAATACAAGTCGCTTATAAAGAATCCATTATATCCCATATTATAGAGAATCCATCTATACAAGGTTGCTGGATAAGTATTGGACTATTCATGCATTGTTTCATTGAGAATGCATCCTTTGCATAAATGTTACATAAGAGAACAAAGGATGGGACCATTAATCAATCTTCATTTACGTATAAAAAGCTTAGCTACCATCTGTACAAGGTTGCTGGAAAAGTGTTGGACTTATTCATGCATTGTTTCATTAGAAAATGCATCCTTTGCATAAATGTTATATAAGAGAACAAAGGATGGGACCATTAATCAATCTTCATTTACCTTTATAGAGCTTAGGTAAATCTAGCAGGGCAACAAACTCCAAATTGAACAAAGAAAAATATGTCTTTGATATAAGCTGCAAACCATATGTTCAATTTTAACTGTATATTCACAAGTGCCGATGAAAGTGAAGATTAAAAAAAAACTTCAACGTGAAATAAAAGACACCACACAAGGGCCGTTTTGTTGGTTCTAGTGCTGCTAGCTCCTATTTAACAAGAGAGAGAAAAGCCATGGAGGATGCAAATAAGAAAAGCTATTATAATGATCAACTGCCACGTTACAACTCTTAGCCAGCTTCTGCAGAAGTCGCTGGCAACCCTTAGTATACAGGAGCATCTGAATGAGATGAATGACAAATTGCTTGACAGCATAAATGTTACAAGACCATATATTATACCCTGCGACTTTTATACCACATATAATGCACATATCTGAGTACTGGCATCAATCAAGACTGCCCACAAAGTTGATGTTGATTAAATCCTTGTCCTCGCTGCAAAAGATTCCTGCAAAAAATGCAAAAAATCCAGTTTTGTATCGTTGGTGAGATCCCGTTGCTACAAACAAATATCCTTTCATGTTTGAAATTTAAATGAAGCTGAAAAGTAATTAGCTGGTGATCTAAATCACATCGACAGATTCTACAGTAATCTATGTTGTCATGAAAGGATCTAAATGTTGTGACTCGAAGGAGAAGACAAAAATTCTTCTAAGAATACCTTCCACAACGCTCTATCAATTTCCTTAGCAGTTCCTGAACTTGAAGGTCAGAAGCTTGCCTTCGCAGAATTACAAATATGTATCAAGTTGTTCTATTCTTTGAACAGAGAAGAGAACTATCCACTGCCAAATCATGTCGAAGGTCTCCACGTGGCCACAGCATTAATTATTCTTCCCTTCCAACCATATAATATCCACTTACCATCTTCGTCCACTCTAAAATCCTTATGAAAGAATGATTTTACCTTATCCATGGTTTTAGAGAAAATAGCCCGATCCAGAGGAAGCTGTACGAAACCAGCTCGCTAAATCCTGACCTGCCACTGTTTATAAGTTTCTGGTCTTTCCACTCTTTCTAATCCCTCGCATGCAACAACATTCAAGATCTCTCGGCCGAATAGTTCTTTCTCAAGCAAAAGCCTCTGTGGACGTTCTCGAGGAACAATGGTTTCCATTGCATCAAATAATGCAGAATAGTGGAAAAGTGCCTCTCGGAACCTTGTGATAAAGAAAGGAGCTTTGTATGCTCCATTCACCACACCATGTATAAAAACTCTAGGATTCATACTACGTATCTTGTTCAGCACAATATTTCTAGGACTATCCAGAACCACAGTCTCATCCAGCAAATTATTGAACCTGTGCATACAATTTACCACCAGTACCTCATCACTCCGGAGAGAAAGTTCTTCAACATCTAGATTCTCCCACTTGGTTGCAATAGCATGGTATTCAAAGGGCACACCGAAAGATTTTGCATAGTCTGCCAGTCTGCGCCCAGTCTCTTCAATTCTCTCTGCTGCCCTAAATCCTGGTTGGGGGAAATCAATTCCAGTTATGCGAAGCATGGGCGGCCCACCAGGACGATTCGCCAAACATTGAATCAGAGAAGGCCATTGGAAACCGTACAGAATTCCGAAATCAACAATATGCAACCTCGTTGATTTCTCTGCTACATTAAGAACTGTCTGATAAGTTAGAAAATGAGACATTTTCCTGTAAGGATGGGCAACCAATAACAGCTGGTATGCCTTCAAAATCTCTGCCGCAGAGGTTAGACCAGTTGAAAGCGTAGTGAACAATTTACCACCACTGCCTGACAATCGTGCTACCAAACCATCTGCAAAATAATTCGCCAAGCGTTGAGTCCCATCTCCATAAGCAGAAGCAAGTTGCCTGATCTGCTTTAAAATCTCGTTGGCCCCTCGAGTATCATCTATTGCCACAGCTTGTGCACAATGAACAAGAAGGGCTCTCAAATCCACCACTTCCCTTTTCCCTTGCTTCCTCTCACGAGCCTTCGAACCTTGCAATCCTTTCACGGACCCACTTTGAACACTTTTCTGCACTCCGTTTTGCAAAATTTCTAGTTGCAGGTCCAAGAAAACTCTACCATTTCCACTACAGAGCAAGATTTTGTCAAAACTCTCAGTACGAATCACATTGTCTGAATAAACTGCCGAAAGCTTGTTGCTCTGTCTGTCTTCCAGGTCCAGATCCTCACGGTGTGGATCTTTCTGGCGCTTAGGTCCGTTCTCATCGTCGCTATGTGCCGCATTCGACTGAAAAGCAACACCAATTGCATCTTCCCTCTTCCCCACCTGCAAATCAAGGTCACTTTCCTTCTTTGGGGCTTGAAAATGCCACCCATTCTCCATACTGTGCCCAATATTTCTCTTGGGTGCAACCTGGACAGCCTCCTCAAACTGTCCAACCCCCAAGCCCTCTTTGCCTTCAGAAAACAGTTCAGAAAGGCTCAGCTCGTAAATGGGAGAATCAGGCAGACCATCAATGACTGTACTGCTACCCGAAGAACCGAACGAATACTGAGAAGAGTAGCCAGCAGAAATATTCGCGGACAAAGGAGACTCAAAGCCACTTGGATTCTGAGAATTAAAAAAATCACCAATCCAGCTACTGTCTTCAATCTTATTCTGAACATCTTCCTCGTAGTAATTCAAAGACAGGTTTTGATTCTCACCTACAATATTGCTATTACAGAGTCCCTGAGGGGGGTAATTCTCACCTAAAATGTCATAGAAAGGCTTAACTGTAGCTTGCAGAGCACTGCACTCCTGATACATACACTTCTTGTCCTCCATATTTTCATCCATAAGCATATCACTTATATACTTCAAAACTATGTCAGAATACACCTCTGTATCCTCCGATTCCCCTTCTGATGTGATGATCGACTTCTCAGACGATAAAGAACCTCGAAACTGAGTAGCAGGCATGGCTGTTTCCTGCTGTAACCATGGCCTCTGAAACCCAATGTTATTACTACCCCCATTCATATTATTACTATAGAATATAGCAGTTTTCTTATCCGCCATGGTGGCTGAAATCCTAAGTTTATGAACTATCCACTGCCAAATCATGTCGAAGGTCTCCACGTGGCCACAGCATTACTTATTCTTCCCTTCCAACCATATAATATCCACTTACCATCTTCGTCCACTCTAAAATCCTTATGAAAGAATGATTTTACCTTATCCCTGGTTTGAGAGAAAATAGCCCGATCCAGAGGAAGCTGTACGAAACCAGCTCGCTGAGTCCTGACCTGCCACTGTTTATAAGTTTCTGGTCTTTCCACTCTTTCTAATCCCTCGCATGCAACAACATTCAAGATCTCTCGGCCCAATAGTTCTTTCTCTAGCAAAAGCCTCTGTGGATGTTCTCGAGGAACAATGGTTTCGATTGCATCAAATAATGCAGAATAGTGGAAAAGTGCCTCTCGGAACCTTGTGATAAAGAAAGGAGCATTGTATGCTCCATTCACGACACCATGTATAAAAACTCTAGGATTCATACTACGAATCTTGTTCAGCACGATATTTTTAGGGCTCTCCAGAACCACATTCTCATCCAGCAAATTATTGAACCTGTACATGCAATTTACCACAAGAACCTCATCACTCCGGAGAGAAAGTTCTTCAACATCTAGATTCTCCCACTTGGCTGCAATAGCATGGTATTCAAAGGGCACACCGAAAGATTTTGCATAGTCTGCCAGTCTGCGCCCAGTCTCTTCAATCCTCTCTGCTGCTCTAAATCCAGGTTGGGGAAAATCAATTCCAGTTATGCGAAGCATGGGAGGCCCACCAGGACGACTCGCCAGAGATTGAATCAGAGAAGGCCATTGGAAACCGTACAGAATTCCGAAATCAACAATGTGCAACCTATTTGATTTCTCTGTTACATTAAGAACTGTCTGTTTCGTTAGGAAATAGGAGATTTTCGTGTAAGGAATGGCAACCAATAACAGCTGGTATGCCTTCAAAATCTCTGCCGCAGAGGTTAGACCATTTGAAAGCGTAGTGAACAATCTACCACCACTGCCTGACAATCGTGCTACCAAACCATCTGCAAAATAATTCGCCAGGCGTTGAGTCCCATCTCCATAAGCAGAAGCATGTTGCCTGATCTGCTTTAAAATATCGTTGGCCCCTCGAGTATCATCCGTTGCCACAGCTTGTGCACAATGAACAAGAAGGGCTCTCAAATCCACCACTGCCCTTTTCTCTTGCTTCCTCCCACGAGCCTTCGAACCTTGCAATCCTTTCACGAACCCACTTTGAACACTTTTCTGCACTCCATTTTGCAAAATTTCTAGTTGCACGTCCAAGAAAACTCTACCGTTTTCAGTACAGAGCAAGACCTTGTCAAAACTCTCATTACGAATCACATTGTCTGGATAAACTGCTGAAAGCTTGTTGCTGTCTCTGTCTTCCAGGTCCAGATCCCCACGGTGTGGATCTTTCTGGCGCTTAGGTCCGTTCTCATCTTCGCTATGCGACGCATTCATCTGAAAAGCAACACCAACACCAAATATTGCATCTTCCCTCTTCCCCAGCTGCAAGTCAGGGTCAGGATCACTTACCTTCTTTGGGGCTCGAAAATGACACCTATTCTCCACACCGGGCTCAAAATTTTGCTTGGGTGCAACCTGGATATCCTCCTCAAGCTCTCCAACCTCCAAGCCCTGTTTGCTTTCAGAAAGGCTCGGCTCATAAGTGGGAGAACCAGGCAGGCCATCAATGACTGTACTGCTACCCGAATAACTGAAAGAATACTGAGAAGAGTAGCGAGCAGAAAGATTCGGGGACAAAGGAGACTCAAAGGCCCCTGGCATCTGAGAATTAAAAAAAT
This sequence comes from Pseudotsuga menziesii, assembly GCA_001517045.1. Lineage (NCBI taxonomy): Eukaryota > Viridiplantae > Streptophyta > Pinopsida > Pinales > Pinaceae > Pseudotsuga > Pseudotsuga menziesii. Next base: position 674,758 of record LPNX010877140.1, read on the forward strand.
CCCCAATCCAGCTACTGTCCTCAATCTTATTCTGAACATCATCCTCATAGTAATTCAACGATTGCTTTTGATTCTCTCCTACTGTATTGCTATTACAGAGTCCCTGAGGGGGGTAATTCTCACCTAAAATGTCATAAAAAGGCTTAACTGTAGCTTGCAGAGCGCTGCACTCCTGATACATACACTTCTTTTCGTCCATATTTTCATCCATAAGCATATCACTTATATACTTCAAAACTATGTCAGAATACACCTCTGTATCCTCCGATTCCTCGTCTGATATGGTGATCGACTTCTCAGACGACAAAGAACCTCGAAACTGAGTAGCAGGCATGGCTGTTTCCTGCTGCAACCATGGCCTCTGCAACCAAATGTTATTACTCACACCATTTATATTATTACTATAGAATATACCAGTTTTCTCATCCGGCATTGGTGGCTGAAATCCTCGAAACTGAGTAGCAGGCATGGCTGGCCTCTCGGAACCTCGAAACTGAGTAGCAGGGATGGCTGTTCCCTGCTGCAACCATGGCCTCTCGGAACCTCGAAACTGAGTAGCAGGCATGGCTGTTCCCTGCTGCAACCATGGCCTCTGCAACCTAATGTTATTACTAACCACATTTATATTATTACTGTGGAATATACCAGTTTTCTCATCCGCCATGGTTGCTGAAATCCTAAGTTAATGAAACCCTAACAACAATCCGATCCACAGATCGAGACTCTCGGGAGACAACTCTAGGGAGGCATGCCAGTTACCGGATTGTTTACACCTGCATATTTCTCTAAAGCAAACCCTAGGTCATAACACTCCGCTTAAGGCCATCAGAGTATTGTGCTATATCTTGCGGATGGCATTTTCACCAGTTGATTTTCACACAGATATACCTAATTTATAATATATTAAAAATATATATATATATATATATAATTCATTATATTGAATAAATATTATTGTTTTGGAGAAAATCGAGATGCTCTCCAACTCAACCTCGGAGACTTTATCACGTTTGTCATTTTATGCTAGTTTATATAAATAAAAAATATTAAAAAATGGAAAATGGAAATTACATATTTACTTAAAAAAAAGTTAAACTAATAAAGATCCATTTTAAAACCAGATTTATCAACTATAAAAGCCATCCAAATGAATGATATAGATCTGATTTTAAAATGAATCTATACTAGTAATAAATAAAATATATTTATAATAACAATAACATATGAAAATAAAGGTTAGAAATAATGTTTTATAATACTAGGAATCCAGAAACAACATCACCTTGCATTTCAAAATAGAAAATAAAATTTGTTGCAAGTGGTTACTAAATAATGTTTTCAAAATAGAAAATAAAATTTGTTGCAAGTGGTTACTAAATAATGTCTTATAATACATAGGAATCCAAAAACAACATCACCTTACCTTTCAAAATAGAAACTAAAATTTGTTCCAAGTGGTTACTAAAGAATAGCAAGATACAAGGTAGAAGTTATCAATAGTTTTCTGCATTTTCTAATCAAAATAATGTTCAAACTTCCATGACATCTCAACCACAACCAACTCATTCACAACCATTACAACCATTGGCATCTCCTCTATCACAACCACAACTAACTCATTCACAACCATTACAACTTCCATCAAATCAACCACTACTAAGATCTACTCAATTACCTTCTCAACCTTTGGCAAATCCCAATAATCAAAAAGTTAAAGTGGTTTACAATATTGAAGTAGACACGTTTTCCACTTATTTAATTGCTCTTGTGAAATTACAGGAATTTCCTGTACAATTATAGGAAATCAATTTACATTCTGGAAAGGTTGTAAATAAAAAAAACTGTCATAGTAATTGAAGAAGAGGAGGAGGCAACTCCTAATCAACTTGATGCCAATAAAACTCTAATGAGACAATCTGTAATAGAAAGTCCTCAATCATCTAGGATACCCCCTTTCCCTGAGAGGCTAATTGCAAAAAAAAACTTTTTAAACGAAAAAAGGAAGGATCCAACAACAATTTAAGTCGTTGGGAAACTATCTAGTTTAATAACCTCTAGGGTTGTGTTAGATAAATATGTTGATCCTTGAGTTCCAATTGTTATAAATATGATCAACATTTTTTCCATTCCTAATACTCTAGTTGACTTAGGAGCATCTATTAATGTCATGACATTGGAAAGTATGCAAAATCTAATTATTCCAACTATTATAATTTTGATCAACATTTTTTCTAACATTTTTCTATTCTTAATGCTCTAGTTGACTTAGGAGCATCTATTAATGTCATGACAATGGAAACTATGCAAAATCTAAATATTGGAAAAATTAGATCTACTCCTACAATAATAGAACTAGTGAATAGAAGAAAAAAAAAAAACTTCACCGTCTCATTAAAGAGATCATTATTTCCCTAGATTCTTGGGAATATCTTGTAGATTTCATGATCTTAAAACCCAAATCTAAAATTGGTGGACATCCTTTAATTTTGGGTAAACTTAGCAGCAGTTGATGCATTCATCAGCTCTTGATATGGAAACATGACCATTTAAAATGGTGTTGAAGTGAAACATATCAAGCTTTATCCCCTGTTGTAATCACTCAGATTGCAAGGTTACCGACAATACATATAAAGAATCATATAATCATAACAGAGGAAAGAGACACGAGTAGTGGGTAGAATAACAACTTATATTTCAAAACAACACACTGTGGGTTCATACATACATCAAACCGAACCAAGTTCATATTTGGCTCAACATCCTATATATATGATTACAAAATAGTTACAAATAACTACTTGTCGGTTCAGTCAACCAACACAACCTATGAGGCCGACCTAATCTCTAATTAGTCAGCTAACTAGTCTTGTTGGCTAACCAACTAGCTCCTCCAACATCTCCCCCAGGGTCAAAATGTTTCTTTGTCCTGAAGAAATAGGGGAGGTAACAAAATAAATTATATGAAGTAGTTTTTATAATTGCTTTATCTCATGGATTGTGTTGTCGAATAGATGGTCATTTCTGTATGCATATCTCCACAATGGCTTCAGCTGTAACTGCTAGTTGGTGTTGAAACTCTTCCAAGTTGCGAAGTGCTTTCTGAATATCTATGGCGAGTGTGGTCAGGCTCGACAGGTTCGACATCTTTTGTTGTATTGTTAGGTCCACAATATTGTTCATGTTGAGTCCTAACATCTGTAGTGTTGAGTAGCCTCTTCATGTGTGGAAATTTTTTGTCAAGTGTGTCGAGACTAGGGATTGCATGATTTATCCACTGATGTGCTTATTTTTCTAATTTTTCAAGCTTTACTGTTTCCAGTACTATCTGATCTTGTATTGTATTCTTCACTGCTTATGGGAGTCCTTGTTGATTCTCCAGTGTTTTGATATGCTCGTGAATCTCTTGAACTTGTTGGAATACTTGTCCATAATAAGTATACTAGTTTCTCAAGACTTCATTTGCAGTAGTGGACTCCTCAAAATGTTCTTTTAATACCTTGCGTGCTTCTGAAAATTTTATATATTTTTGTCTTAGTAGAACAAAAGTCTCTTCTACTTGTTCATCCTTCTTTGTTTGTAATTGTGTCTGAAGATTCGATACGATACTTTCAAACAATTGATAAGCTCTTTCCAGTGGTTTGTCGGTGTCGGTTTCTGCTGCTCCTGGTAAAACCGTCTGTGTCAAGTTCCTGCATTTTGTTAGAAATTCTATTTGCTCTGTTTTAAGTTTCTCAATTTGTTCTTGTTTTCTTTCTTTTCTTATTCTTGCTTCTTTATCGAGGGCTTCCAACAGTTGATCCAATTCTCCATCCCTGAGTTTTGGTGTCTCGACTACAGTAGTCGAGCCTAGCTGATGTAGGTGGATAACTGTTGGTAACTGTTGTAATGATGATTGTGTCTGTTGTTGTTCATGTTCTTTTCTCTTTTTCTCTTTTCTTTTTATTTTATGTCGAGAATGTTGTACAACCTCTGCGCCTACTAGTACTGGTTCGGTTTGTTGTTGTTTCGTCTGTTGCTCTTCTGTCGGCTAATCTTTTGTCAGCTGATCTTATGTTGCATTGGGGTTTACCAACTGTATTTCGGGGCTAGGGTCTGTGGCTTCTTGTGTACTTGTCGGTGGTGTAGATGGTAGATCTGAGTTTGGAGGTGGAGTTGAGGTTGATGGTAGTGTAGGTGATGGTGAATGTTCTGGGGTTGATGGGGTGGTCGGAAGGGAACCTGTCAGCATAATATTTTTGACTTCAGGTTGCAAGTGGACATGGTCATCGCTTTTGATAGAGTCGAGTAGGTTGTCTATTTCTTGATCTATTGTCAGTGTTTCTACTTGATCATTTGCATCAAGATCAATTGCTCCTTCGTCTTCTTCATTAACAAGAAGGGGAGGATTTGCAGTAGATGGTATAAACGATGAAATTTGAGTTGCGACAACTTGAGATGATTTGTTGGGGTTTCTTATGAATGAGGATTTAATGACTCCCACAACTTTTGGTTTTGGGGAAGCTTTTTGTGGTTAGCCGACTTGCTGGGTGAGAATTCGTCGTGAAGAGCTTGATTCAGTGAGTGGGTGTGTGGTATTTATTTTTTGGGCATTGCAGAAAAGGTTGGAAAGACTGTTGATAAATTGATGCACGTCATCATCTTTATCGAATTTTTCTTTGAGTGTTTCAAGCAATACATATTTATAAGGGTTTGATGAGGTGATAGTGGTCGGGTTTGGTATCTCTTCTTGCATTATTCTAGTTGGAGAAGACACGTAGGAGTGGAGGTTAAATAAATAAAGTCGACTTCAGGGGGGTGGTGACTCTTACCTTTTTAGATTTTGCTTGTTTTGATTTTGCTTCTATGAAGCGTTTGAACTGCTTCTCGATAGATATTTTGTTCTTGGAAGCATCCTCCAAGATGTCGGTAGCTCTGGCAAGTAGCTCTTCCCCATCATTTGACTCTTCTTGAAGAATGAGTTTGCGCTTCCCTATGTTTGTAGTCATAATGGCTTGATTGGACCTTTTGATCCTCTTGTTGATGTGCCTGATGATGAAAATGTCAGTTGTGTGGTCGGTAGTCGGTATGTCGATGATTAAAATGTCGGTTGCTATTTCTGTTGATTTGTATTATGCTACTTCCTGTCATTTTGATCGCTAGATTGCTTCTTTTTGTTGTTTTTAGTTTTTTATGATTTTTATGGTGTTTATAGGTTTTGTTTAACAGTTATGGAACCATTATCATTTTTTTTTAGTTTGCATACCACTTTAGTCGGGCACCGTTAACAAGTTTCTGAAATACTTTTCCTTGTAAACTTCTCAGTCAAACTGATATGTTGTCATTGATTTCTTCAACAATATAAGGTCCCATCCACTCTATATGCAGTTTCTTTGGTTTTCCTTTCACATGACTGTTATACAACAACGCAAGATCTTCAACCGACAAGTTCTTGTTTTTTATATTTCGGTCACGCCATGCTTTTTGTTGTTGTTTTTGGATTTCCTGATGTTGTATAGCGATTAGTCGGTGTTCCTCTATTTTAGCTAGTTGCATTAGTCAGTCCTTCTTAGCTTCTTTGACATTAATATATAATGTGTTGGCTATTACCGATGCCTGTTGTTGAAAATGTAGGGGGATGACTGTTTCTTGTCCATATACAAGTTTAAATGGTGTTTGGTATGTGGATCGCTTATATGTTGTTCTGTACACCCATAGGACAGCTGGAATTTTCTCATGTCCCAATCATCCTTATCTGTATTGAATTTTTTTTTAAACCTCTTGTCAGGGTTTTATTGAATGCTTCGATTGCCTCGTTAGACTGAGGATGGTAAGTTGTGCTTTGTCTATGGGGATTTTGAATTGCTCTGTTAAGGTTGTAATGGTTTTGTTGACAAAATGTGATCCTTGGTCATTGATTAAAGTTAGTGGACACCCAAATATAGTAATGATGTTTTCATAAATAAATTTAGGAGCTACTTCACTAAAATAAGTTTCGATAGGTTCTGCCTCTGCCCATTTAGTAACGTATTCGGCTGCTGTTATGATGTAGCGTGCACCTTTCCTTCTTGCTGGAACCAGAAATGGTCATATAAAGTCGATAGCCCAAATTTCAAATGTTAGACTTAGATTTACCGATTTTAAGGGCATCTCAGTGCTAGGTAAAGGTCGACCTAAACGTTGACACTGATCACATTTACTAGCAAACTTTCGACAGTCTTTGTGTAATGTCGGCCACCATAATCCTTATTGTTGGATCTTTTAGCAATCATATTTGACTAAAAATGTCCTCCAACTGGTCCATAGTGTGCCTCATGCATAATGATTTCTCTTTTGTTCTCTAAATCGCATTGACAGAGTACTTCATCCAAGCCCATTTTATATAGGAATCCGTTAATTAGACTATACAATGCAACTTTCATTGCTAAAATTTGTTTCCTTTTAGTACTCATTCCCTCATGTGGTTGACCATTTTCTAATAATTGTGCTATCTCTTCTAGTTATGCAAGAACAAATTCTATTTGAAATACATGTGCATCTGGGAGATCATCTTCAACTCTTGCTGGTTCCTCCCCCGTGTCGATTCTCGACAAGTGGTTGGGTCAGACATTTAGCTTTCGTGGTCGGACTACTACTTCGAACTCGAATTATTGGAATAGTAACAACCATCGACAGATTATTCCATGGTGTAAGGGTTTGTTTACTAAATATTTCAGTGCTTGGTGATCAGTGTAAAATATAAAGGGGTTAGCTAATAGGTAATGTCGATATTTTTGCAGTGCAAAGACCATTCCTAATGCTTCCCTTTCTGTGGTGGAATAATTGTGTTCTACTTTGTTTAGTTTTCTGCTGCTATACACAATTGGGTAATCCATCCCATTAGCCCCTGGTTGTGTTAAGATTGCGCCTATTGCTAAGCCTGATGCATCAATGTGTACATGGAATTTTATTGACCATTTTGGAAACCTGAGAATAGGTGCTTCGACTAATTTTTTCTTTAAGGTGTCGAAGGATGCATCACATTCTTCAATCCATTCAAACTCCTGATCTTCTTTTAATAGTTCTTCTAAGGGGTATGTCATATCTGAGTAGTGACAAATGAATTTTCTGTAATAGCCCGTATGACCTAATAAGATTCTGATTTGTTTTGGATTGACTGGAGGTTTTAAGTCTAGAATAATTTTTATTTTAGCAAAGTCAACCTTGATGCCTTCTTTGCATACAATATGCCCCAGTAGGATTCCTATAGGGGTTACAAAGATGCATTTCTTTATGTTGAGTGAAAGTTGGATCTATCGGCACCTCTCTGGCATTAGTCTTAGCCATTTGCAATGATCTTTCAGCATGGAATATATTGTCCAATCGTCAAAATATACAGCCATGGTTTTATAAATATATTCCTGGAATGCTTTGACTACTATTATGGAAAATACAGCTAGTGCATTTTTAAGACCGAATGGCATAACTTTATAAGCAAATGATCCAAATTCAGACAAATGTTGTATTCTTTTGATCTTCTTTGGCAATTGGTACTTGGTTATATCATGAAAATCCATCGATAAACGAGTAACACTCATGTTCGACGACTTCATTTAGGATTTCATCTACAAATGGGGTTGAAAATGGGTTTGTCAATGTGACTTTGTTTAGTTTTCGGAAGTCAACACAGATTCTCAATCTTGTCGGGTCATGTTTTTTCAGTTGGATGACCATTGGGCTTGCCCATTCCGACTGGTTGATTGGGTAAATGATTCCAGGTGCTAGCATGTTGTCGATCTCCTTCGTCACTATCTCTTTGTATTTATGAGCAAGTTTGTAAGGTCGTTTCTTTACAGGTCTGGCATCTGGTTCGATATCAATCTTCATTTCGCCCATCTCCTAGACTAACCCTTTGACGTCTTTATAGCCCCATGCAAAGACATCTTGGAATTCTTTTAATAAGTTAACAATTTCTGGTGTTTGCTCCTCATTCCAGTAATCACCTATTCTCACCATATTTTGTCTATTGTCACTGGAAATGTCGATTTCTTTCATTTTAACTTTTGTGTCCATCCATTCTGGCGCCTTGCTTTCATTTATTTGTCTACTTCCTTCTTTAAATTGTGAGAATGATGCTGGGAAGTCTTCTGTTTTCATTCAGTCGGTGTCTTCTTTTGAGTCAACTTTAAATATTGTTCTATTTTTTTTTTTCATATTATTAGATTTCCACTGAAAGCTTTTTCCTTTTGTATGCTCATTTTCTAGTCGAAGTCTTGTCGATTGAAGTATTTTATTAGACCTAATGACACATGATGATGTTGTTGGTGCTTAGGGTAGACCCAGGTTCTTATAATTTTATCTTTACACCAACAAAGAGACCCATAGTGTTGTCCCTTTCGGCAACAACCTGCGAACATGTTGCAGTCTCACCCGAAACAGCTATGGGGTGCCGCAGAATCAGGTTTCTGCAGGCAAAAGAGGGATATTACTGTACCTTTAGCATTAACAAATATTAATCATGCAACACAGAACTTCGACATTCACTTAAATAGCTTTGCAGTTTTAGATAAAAGACAGTTTCTTGCTTAACCCTTAACTGGGAATTCACAGCGAAGTTAATACTTAGCAATTTATCTTATTCTACCATTCATCTACTTATCAAATGTATAAAAACATAACAGAAACAACATAAAAGAACCACCACAACACAAGATATACGTGGTTCACCCCCAGTGTAGGGGCTATGTCCACAGAACTGCGTTTTATATTCAACTCTTTACAAAACACACAGTTCTGATTTGCGCACTCAGCTGCAGATCCTTCCTTCAAAAACCCTCTGAGCACTCAGCTACAGAGGTCATCCACGCACTCAGCTGGGACTTAACCTTTCTTCAAAACCCTCTACGCACTCAGCTGCAAAGGTCGTCCACGCACTCAGCTGGGACTTAACCTTTCTTCAAAAACCTCTACGCACTTAGCTACAGAGGTCGTCCACGCACTCAGCTGGGACTTGACCTTAAACCCAAAATAGGCCTTAGCTTCTTCGCATCAAATTATCATAACATAAAAAACTACTTGACTCATTTACATAAGTGCCTATTTATGCAAGTGCACTATTACAATACCATGGGCTCAAACCATGGGCACCCGAAAACCATGGGACATTTACAAAAAGAGGGGCTTCGACCCAACCTTGAAGCCCCTAAGAATATTTTGGACCGTAACTCCGCTTACAAGCTTCACAGCAAAACCATGGAGTTGCCAAAATAAAGGACCTTTAAGGTCCGAGCCCCAACAGGCCCCTAAGACTCACCAGTGTCCTGTCCCGGGGCACTCTGCTGCTTTTCTGGTGGGAGAATATTGTTGGCGAAGATAGTAAATTGCTTGTTGAGGCTTCGTATGATATCTTTGGCTGCTTGCTCCTTCTCCTCTATCTCCTGCAATGTAGCTGCAGATGCTTCGTTGGCCTTTTCCTGTGCAAACGCATCGTACTCCTTCAAAACTTTGAGCTGGTTGTCTGTAGCAGTGCTCAACTCCAAGGCCTCATTAATAAGGGGCTGCACAGAGTTTACCAATAGTGTTTCTTTCCTTCTGCAAGACTCAATTTCTCGCTGGAGCTCATTGCTATGCTTCACCTTAAGAATCTTCTGCATAGGAGGCAATGTCTTAATTTCTGCTTTCACTGCATCCAGCTCTGTCTGTCACTGCTTGATGGTTTCTTGCAACTTTTCGACTTCTAGGTTGTCCTGCAAGTTTGCCCAGGCCTCGACACTTTCGTCCGGCAGCTTTGATGCACTACTCACAAGATCTGAGGCCTAAATATCTCTGCGACACTGTTCCTTGACCTCTGGTGGACTCTTAAGAATGATGTGAAGCTAAAGCTCCGCAATCTGGGCCTCATGTTCTACTTTCATCTTTTCTATCTGGCTCCAAGATTGTTGTGCATGGTCTTTCAACTTGACTATTCTTTTCTCTGGTTCTTCTTCAGCCTGCATGTCAAAGTCAGGGAGACTTCGACACACCTCATCCAATACTCATGCTAGTGTGGCCCGCTTGCTTTCTGCTCCCCTCTTCTTTTGTTCAACTTCTTCCAACTACGCTGTGAGGCTCTCACTCTACTTTGTGGTATTCTCTAACTGCATATGTGAGTAGTTGTCTCATTCTCGGATCTCGTTCATGATTTCCAATTGACAAAGATGCAGCTCTGGCATAGACATCTTGGTGTAGTCTATCTCAACTGTCATGCTCATCTGCGATCGAGATGCTGTGTCAGTTATTATAATGGCTACACTCGGTACTTGTCCTCTATTGTTTCTAGCTGGCCATTTTCTCGTATCTGGTTGCGCGCTTACTGGGGCACTACTTGCTGTGGCGCCAGTCGCTGATCTTTCTGCTAATGCCTTAAGTTCTGTAATTCGTTGTGCTACGCCAGCGAGCGCATCAAGGTGTGCAGCTGCAAACTCTGCCCACTTGCTGGATAATACTTCTGTGGACTTCGTCAGAGCCTGATCAAGCTCTTCCATCGTCATGGCGGGCTCTTCGACGACGTTCTTGCCCTTCAACGCCTTCGCTTTCTTTCTGGGCTGAGGCTTAGTCACTTCCTCTGCCTTTGGAGACTTGCGCTTATCTGGGCGATTGGGGTCTGAGATGGTTTTGACTGATTCTTCTTCTTCTTCATCAGCTCTGTTATCTCTACCTTGGTCACCTTCGCTCTGCTGTGACTCACTTTGTTCTTTGCTCTCTTCTAGTGGGTCATTCTGCGGTGGTTGACTAGGACCTGCGCCCACATCTGTCACTGGGGGACTGGTATGTTGGGCCTTGTTCCCGCATCCTTCATCCATTCAGCCGGCCACTACTTGACTACTGCGAGGATGTCTTCCTGGTTCACCACGTATGGCAACTTCGACCATTTATGCTTGTTATCTGTGCGGGCCTGGATGAAGACATTTTGCATGTTAGCCCTGAAGTTGGCCAATCCCGTATACTGAGAAAATAACTCATTACTGAGCCGTGGTGTTTTTGGAATCTCATAGGAAATGTTCATTGCATAGAAGGCGAACACGTAGTTCATCATCTGTTGTAAGGCTTTATCCTATGAAACCCAAAGAGATGCGTACCTTGCTGTGCCAGGCATCTCCAGAGGCACATCGACAAACTGTGCCTCGGTAGGTTCTCTCCATCCTACCAGTGCAATAAGCACTAACAATAATGAATAATTAAAGGGTCTACCTTTCTCATGCGCATCGCGGGCATCTTCGAGGAATTCCCTAGCAATGTACTCTGCCCATTTGTAACTGTAGCCTTCAGCACAGTTGGCTGCAATACTGACAATTGGAGCAGGTACTTCATTCAGTCTGCACTTCCCCATTAATTTGCATGATAGGAGCTCTGTGGCGAAGCAAATGTTTTGGTGCCAAATTGTCGAGGTTTGATACCCTCACTTTCCTTTCGTCAGGCCGAAGCGGTCCTTCATGTGCTGCGCCAGCTTCGTATCCTCATGTTTTTCGACAAACTCAATCCCAGGATCAGGCCCTTCCTTCAGCAAGCCTGTAATCCTATGAATTAGCTCTCCATCAACGGAAATTCTTTGGTTTCCTATCCATAGGTGCCCATCATGCACCAACGCCAATAGCTGCTTGACCACCATGGTAACCTGCGTGCTGGGACCGAAGTGGGGGAACATTTAGCATCTTCAACAAGCCAGCTTGCTCCAAGCCAGCAACACACTGTTTTACTTCAAGTAATGTTGTTCCAGCCTTCGGATAGTGGACGGCGCGCAAGTATTTCCCTGGTGCGAACTGTGGAAACTTCCCATGATCATTCATATCGTGGTCTGCATACTTAAGCTGATCTATTTTTCCTATCATTGTTCTGACCAACTGCACACCCTGTGGCAGTGAAGGGGTGCATAATGTGAACTTGGCTGTCCGCCGAGGTGGCTGAACTCCTAGTCGAACAGGCGGAAGATATGGTGGATGTTGCGATGCAACATTCTTATCCTCACCGCAGTCTTCAAAACCTTTAGGTGGGAGCTCTGCCAAACCAGGAGGATTCATCTTGGGATCCTTTGTTGTCTTTCCTGATGGCTTGTGCCTTTCTTCGTTCCACTTAGAACGAACTTCTGCCTTAAATTTCTTTCTGGTTGATCATGTCTGCATTGGCTGATTTGGCGCTAGGGGAGTCTCTTCGTAACGTGCATATGCAGGTGGATTGCTCATAAGGTTCTGCAGACCCCTTTCTCTGAACTCTCTCAAAAATTCCTGGACTTCGCGATCAGCTGACATGGACTCAACTCAAGAAAATGCGTAATGCGAAATTCGCGGGTCTAGGTATATTCTTATAGAATCCAACGACCAAATCTGCCATAACTGTGCATTAAAGACAACAAATCTGGTAGATCTTATCCAAACGGTGCTAGATTTCCCAAAATCTCATCATTACAGGCAGTTAATGCAGTTAACGTACCAGCGTCGCCAAATCTGATTTTTTCCAACGGTCGCATTTTAGGCTTCGACACAAATTTCGTCTTCGGCACAACCACTAACTTCAGCTTTTCCACAATAAGGATCTTCGACATAAGATAGACCTTCGACCCATCCTGACACAAGTTTCGACAGAGCTTCGAGCTTCGACCCTCGACATAATTTATTCGACAACCTTTGACACTTCGTAAAATTTTCAACAATCTGCTAAAGCTCTTTGAGAACAGCTTCATTATAGTCTAGTACCCAATTTCAACTGTTCTTGGTACTTAGACTCTTCTTCTTGCTATTACTTCTGATCAGGGGGTGCAGGCTTGTCCCTGTACTTCTTTAATCTACTTCCATTCACCATGGAGGGAAAAATTTCTCCATTCAATTTAGCTAACTGAACTGCACCACCATCAGTAACTTTCTGAACTATGTATGGTCCTTTCCAATGTGTCTTGAACTTACTTGGGAACTTCATGAATTTACTGTCGTACAAGAGCACAAGATCACCATTCTGGAAATGCTTCTTCTTAATGTGTCTATCATGCCATGCTTTTTCTCTACCTTTCTGTACTTGCTGCTGTAAACCTGCAATGAATCTGTCTTCTTCTAGTTCTAGTATCTTCGCCAGCCTTTCATTCAGCATGGCTGGATCATCCATCTTTGTGAAGGCAGATATTCTGAGGCTAGGAACAATGTACTCCATGGGCATAACTGCTTCTTGTCCATATACCAGCCTAAAAGGTGTGTGGCCTGTCAACTTCTTGCAAGTGGTTCTATAAGCCCATAATACTGCTGGAATTCTAAGATCCCAATCATTTCTATTAACATTGCAAACCTTCGTCAGAGCGTGCTCAAGAATCTTGTTAAAGGCTTCGACAATTCCATTTGCTTGAGGATGGTAGGCAGTACTCTTCTGATGATATACTTGAAATTCTTCGATCAATGCTTCAATAGTCTTATTCAGAAAATGTGATCCTTGATCACTCATAAGAATTCTAGGACACCCAAACCTCGACAAGATATTATCAAATATGAACTTCGCAGCTATAGCAGTGATATAGTCCTTGACTGGTTGGGCTTCGGCCCAACGAGTAAGGTAATCAGTTGATGTAATAATGTATCTTGCTCCAGATTTCTTTGCAGGGGGATTTATTGGTCCAACAAAATCAATAGCCCATTTGTCAAATGCTTGTAAAGTTACCTGTGGAACCAGGGCCATCTCATCCCTCTTGGATGGTTTTCCTGTCCTCTGACAGATATCACAGCTGTGGCAATACTCTCTTGCATCCTTATGAATCGTAGGCCACCACAATCCGGCTGCCAGAATCTTATGTGCCGTAGCTTTTCCTGCATAATGACCTCCTGCTGCTCCAGAATGTGCCTCAGCCAAAATCAATGGATTTTCATGCTCCAGGACACATCTGCGTAGTATTTCATATGGTCCCATCTTATATAGCTGTCCTGCTATCAAGGTAAAGTCAGCTGCTCTAACCACTAGCTGCTTCTTCTGTTGTGTTGTCATCTTAGAGGGTGCAAAACCTGTAGAGAAGTACTGAACAATATCCTGAAAATAGTCATCAACCATCTGGATGGCAAACAACTGGGCATCAGGAAGACCTTGATGCAAACTAGTGGGTTCTTATCCTGACTCGAGCCTCGACAAGTGTTCAGGCCCTAGGTTAAGTCTTCCTGGCTTAACTATGATCTCAAAGTCATACTCCTGAAACAAAATCAGCCATCTGCATATCCTTCCACCTAACACAGGCTTGTTAACCAAATACTTCAAAGCAGAATGGTCAATGAACATCTTAAAATGAGATCCTAACAAATAATGTCGAAATTTCTGCAAAGCATAAACCATAACTAGACCTTCTTGTTCCGTGGTAGTATAATTCTTTTCTGATGTGGACAATTTTCTACTTGCAAAAGAAATAGGGTGATCAATATTAACTTCACCTGACTGAGCCAATACTACACCTAAAGCAATGGAAGATGCATTGACATGAACATGAAACTCCTTATTCCAGTCAGGGAATACTAAGATAGGGGCGGTTACCATTTTTTCTTTTAAAATGTCCAAGCTTTCCTGACATTCAGGTGTCCACTCAAACTTAATATCTTTCTTCAATTTCTTTTCGATAGGGGCTGTAATCTGAGCATATCCTTTAATGAATTTCCTGTAATATCTAGTATGACCAAGCGTAGTGTGAAGTTTCTTAACAGACTTCAGAGGTGGTAAGTTCACAATAATGGCTATCTTCGCAGGATCCACCATCAATCCTTGCTTGCATACAATGTGACCTAGCATAATTCCAAAGGGTGCACAAAAGATACACTTCTTCAGGTTCAATGAAATCTGATGTTGTCTACACTTGTCCAGCATAAGTCTTAAACTGGCTATATGATCTTTTAACAAACCAAAGATAGTCCAATCATCAAATTAGACTTCCAAAACCTTATGAATAAACTCCTTAAATGCAGATATGACTACTCTGGAAAACATAGCAGGTGCATTCTTCAATCCAAAGGGCATAACAGTATACTGAAAAGATCCCATTTCTGTAGCGAAGGTTGTTTTATGTCGATCCTCTGGAGCAATTCTGATCTGATGGTAACCTGAAAATCCATCAATGAAAGAATACACTTCTTGACCTCTGACATTGTCTAAAACTTCATCTGTAAAGGGAGTAGGAAAAGGATCATGTAAACAGGCATCATTTAGCTTCCTCAGATCAACACAGATTCAGATTTCTCCCTTGGTCTTCTTTTCTTGTACCACCATAGGGCTGACCCATTTGGACTCTTCAACAGGCTCAATGATTCGTGTAGCGAGCATCTTATCTAGCTCCGTCCTGACTTTTTCTTTATACTTAGGATTCAGCCTATAAGGGCGCTGCTTCACAGGCTTCGCATCAGCTTTCAAAGGGATTTTTATCACTCCTATATCACCAAGGATACCTTTCATTTTTAAGAACTTCGTCGAAAATAAGTCCTGATACTCATGGAGAAGTTCAGTCACTTTGCTTACCATTTCTTCGTTCCGATAATCTCCAATGGTAGCGTACTTAGGCATTTCTTCTGATCCAATGTTTACTTTCCTTGTCTTCAAGGGCTAAGTTACTTCAGGTGATTCGAATGCTGGTCCATGTACTTTGCAATGTCCCTCTGACTCAGGAATATTAATGTTGCAAGGGTCATCGTCTTCATCAATGGAGAGGTTATAGCATTCTACTGCATTAGATTCTTGTTCCTTCCAATCAGGTTGGTGCTCGGCTATTTCTTTAGCATCAAACACCTTAGTATGGATCACCCTAATAGCTGCGTCTAAAGCAGGGAAAACCTCATTAATAGAAAATGTGAGCACAAAACTATCAACAAGGCTAGCCCAACTTACGGTACCATGGCGAAGCTCCACCTCCGCATACCAGTTCTTTGCTACAGGTTCCAGAGTGTGTACAAACCTATGTACCCATTCTTCACAAGGTACATGCTTCCATGCTTCATAACACTGTTCCAAATGTTCCTGAGGGCTAGTCTTACCATTAAATCTGCTTCGCACCTCCTGAGGTTGATCCATGAATCTCAAGTGAAGGAACTTTTGACAAGCTCTCCAACTATGAATATACTTTTTATGGTCATTCCACCATCTGGCAGCTGCGGCTCTGAATACTGAATCTAGAGTCTCCATTTTCTGTGAAGTTGGTACTTGCTCTAAGAATTGTACAATAAAATATTCTGGGTCTGTCAAGCCATCAAAAGTAGGTAATATTTTTGTCTGTGAGCCAACCCATCTGATAGACTTGGTAATTCTTGCACATCGATGTCCATGTAGCTCATAAAATCTATTTTGCCAATTCTCTAGGCCTTCGTCTGAATCAGTCATGCAAGAACTGTCACACTGCCAATCCATTATACCTTCTGTAGTAGGGTTAACATAGTCTTCTTCTTTAGCTATGATGTTGTAGATATGATCCAAAACATCCTGATCTTCGTCTCTGATTGGATCTGTATACCTTTCTCCTTGAGAAGGGTCCAATGGTACTATGACTCTCAAGCCTTTCCCTTCAAAAGTCATCTATCTATTCTTAAGGTTGATTACTGCATAATTGTTTATTTCCCATTCAATTCCTAGCAATGCTGGATAGGGGTTGCTATCATCAATTATTTCAATGACTTCAAAATCTGCTAAGGTACTGACTCCATCAATATCTTCTGGTACACTAGGGAATCTTCCCAAGGGCACAATCTTCTACTGATTGGCTAATCTCAATTGTATAGGGGACCATTCAAGCGTAGGTTTTCCCATTTGTTCCCATGTCTTCTTAGTTAGGACATTCACTTCTGATCCCAGGTCTAAAATGATATCAGTCATGTCATAATCTCCTATCTGAGCATGCAATCTCATGTCTCTTCCAGTCCTTCTAACTCTATTAACAATTTTTCCTCTATCAGAGCTTTGCTGAGGTTTGCAAGATGTAATAACTTTCTATAACTCATTCAAAGCATTCTGATTTCTTAATAGCTTCATACAACTCTGTAAAAAGGATGTCAGTGTACTTACTTGATCGGGTGAAACTTCTTGGAACTGTAACTGCTAGTGATGCTGTTGTGCAGTTGCTACTGATGTTCTCGGATCAGAAAAGTATTTTTTAGCTTCCATAAATGTTCCCTTTTCTCTTCCAACATCAAAGGCTGGAATTTTCTCTGGGGTCTTGCGGACCCAAGCCTCGTCAGGCTGTTTCCCCTTATTCTGCACCTGCGTCGTAGCTCCGCTCCTTGTAACAACATTAAGGGCTGGGACAGGTCTTTTCTCTACAACAATCATCTAAAAATTCTGAGTAGGAGTGCCATTTCTTTCTTGTATCTTGGATATCAACGATGGGCATTGATCAATCCCATGATCGACTGCTCTGCAATATCGACATATCGTAGTTGGGTTCTGACAGTCTCTAGCTACATGTCCCGCCTGATTACAATTATAGCAAACAACCTGGCCTCGACCTCTTCCAGGCATACCACCACGACCTCGACCTCTTCCAGGCATACCACCACGACCTCGACCTCTAAAATTACCTCGACCATGGTAACTATATCCATCATTGCCTTATGCATTGGGTTGTACCCTATAAGCATCATAGGTTCTCTCTCTCATGAGGTCAAAGCTGCGACATTCGTCTTCATTGTGTCCAAATGACTTACAGAACTTGCAGTAGGGATTCTTAGGTACTTGAACATATCTCTGCAGCAGATAGCAATCTTCAGGTCGATGCTGGCCAGTTGTTCTACAGATCTCACAGTATAGGACATTAGGGTTAAACGGGTTTGGTGCACCAGTATTTAGATAATTTCTTAGTGCAGGACACTGTTCTTTGTCATGACCTTCTATCTTACATCGTGTACACCAAACCTCTTCTTGAATAGATTTCCCTTTTTTCATGTCGCGAAGCTCCAAAGCCATTTCTGCTAACTGTGCCTGTATTTGGGCTATTCCAGAATTATCTCCAATAGGAGTTGTTTCAAGTTTCATAGCAATTTCCAACGCCTCTTGCTGATCAGCAACCTTCTGTTGCATAAGTGGAGTCCTGATATGAGGCAATAGTGCTGCAATGAACCATTCTTTATGCTGTTCTGGTCCAATGGTGAAACTAACTTGATCCAGTAGAACCTTGAACCTCTGATCAAAGTCCTAAACTGATTCACCTCGCTTCTGCTGAATTTCTTTTAGTTCAGTTATACACTGTGACTCTGATTTAGGATTCTTGAATTCTTTGATCATTGTTGTTTTAATATCAGCCAAGACATAGTTCTGAGTACTGGAAAACTTCATAAACTAGGTCAAAGCTCGGTCTCTGAAAGAGGTGACCAGCTGCGCTCTTCTTGTATTTTGATCCATAATATTCTTAGCAGTCCAGACAGCTTCGCATAAGAACCAAAACTATTCTGGATCCTCTGATCCAGTTCCTTTAAAGACTGGGAGCTTGATATCATCATTCACATGGGCCATATTGGATCGAGGGGGGGGAGGAGGGGGAGGAGGAGGGGGAAGACTGGTAACAGGGGGAAGGGAACTTTCTGAGGTAGACCGACCTGCGACAGGACTATTCGGGCTAGGGTTACTTTTAGACTACGACGAGTTCTCAGGGATAACAGATCTTCGCTATGGAGTTATAGGAGGGTTTCTAACAAAAGGGGTTTCTTCAGAATCGGATTCTTCTGGAATTAGCGAGGTATAATCGGTATTCTGGCCTAGGGTATAGGATCCAAAAGTTCTCTTGTATCTTTTACCATTATGAAGCAAACCACTTTTCTCGTCGAAGTCACTTTCGCTTCCAAACATAAATTAGTAGCAATAAATCTAACAATCTGATTCGATAAGCAATATGCCTTTCTTAGCCAAGAGCATTTTAATTTTCAGACTTAATGAGTTCAGGTACTTATCCCTTGGTCCTTTAAAAAACTGTCTTTCTGCTTCGCTGAAAGAAGTATGTGTGTCGATGGCGAACTCCATCACAAATGCTTCAAGGGTTCACGTTGTCCAAAAGTCAACAGCTCTTGATACCGCGTTGTTCGTACTTTTCAATAGCTTAATTCTTTTGGGGGTCCAGGCAGGAGACTGATCTTCTTTGAAGTTTGTCTTTCTTTCTGTTAACCTGGATAACCACTGGTGCAATTCTATGTGTATACTACCAAAGAAAATTTCATAAATATCAGTAAAAACATACCTTTGCAAGAAGTCGTCTAAGCTATGACGAGGATCCTTATTTTCTTGTTCAACAAATTTCAGATAGGTATCTTCAATCCAATCACTGATTTCTTTTATTGAGGGCCTCCAAAACATATCCCTCTAGGTACGACGTAGATCCCTCTTAAAGCAGATACTGGTTCAATCGGAAACAGAACCAATTTGTTGGTGCTTAGGGCAGACCCGGGTTCTTATACTTTTATCTTTACACCAACAAAGAGACCCACAGTGTTGGCCCTTTCGGCAACAACCTGCGAACAGGTTGCAGTCTCACCCGAAACAGCTATGGGGTGCCGCAGAATCAGGTTTCTGCAGGCAAAAGAGGGATATTACTGTACCTTTATCCTTAGCAAAGATTAATCATGCAACACAGAACTTTGACATTCAATTAAATAGCTTCATAGTTTTAGATAAAAGACAGTTTCTTGCTTAACCCTTAACTGGGAATTCATAGCGAAGTTAATACTTAGCAATTTATCTTATTCTATCATTCATCTACTTATCAAATGTATAAAAACATAACAGAAACAACATAAAAGAACCACCACAACACAAGATATACGTGGTTCACCCCTAGTGTAGGGGCTACATCCACAGAACTACGTTTTATATTCAACTCTTTACAAAACAAACAGTTCTGATCTGCGCACTCAGCTGCAGATCCTTCCTTAAAAAACCCTCTACACACTCAGCTGTAGAGGTCGTCTACACACTTAGCTGGGACTTAACCTTTCTTCAAAACCCTCTATGCACTCAGCTGCAGAGGTCGTCCATGCACTCAGCTGGGGCTTAACCTTTCTTCAAAACCCTCTGTGCACTCAGCTGCAGAGGTCGTCCATGCACTCAGCTGGGACTTGACCTTAAACCCAAAATAGGCCTTAGCTTCTTTGCATCAAATTATCATAACATAAAAACCTACTTGACTCCTTTACATAAGTGCATATTTATACAAGTGCACTATTACAATACCATGGGCTCAAACCATGGGCACCCGAAAACCATGGGACATTTACAAAAAGAGGGGCTTCGACCCAACCCCGAAGCCCCTAAGACTATTTTGGACTGCGACTCCACTTACAAGCTTCGCAACAAAACCGCGGAGTTGCCAAAATTAAGGACCTTTAAGGTCCGAGCCCCAACATATGCTTTTGGTCGACTATGAGCTTGTATCAGTTTTCTCTGGACATTCGGTTGTATGAATGTTTTAATTTGAGTTCATTCCATACAAACGTTTTTCCTCGTGCTTCTTCCATCATATACCATTTATTTGGTAAATCATCTAATGTTGATGGGAATAGGTGCGGCCATATTCGTTCATTTTTGTACCCAAGTCTTCTCCATTTTTTTTCACATGTATTTATGTGTTTTTCGGGATCTTGTCCTTGTGTGAAGACTGGTATTTGTGCCTATTTAGTTAGCTTCTTCCCTCCAAATATTTCAACGAAGTAAGATGAAGTTGTCATCCACGTTTGTAGTCTCGACTCATGGGTGTCCCATAATCGAGCAACTTGACCTGTAAATGTTTCGACCAGGATTTGAAGTCCATCGTGCTCACCTATGTTCTTGGAAATTTGTTCAATGTGCAGTACTGGTGATTCTCTTTCTTTATATTGAAGAGACTGTTTGTTTTCTGTTTTAATCAGTGCTAAAGAAGGCTATTCCCTAATTTTTCTTTCAAGTATATTTAGAATGATGGACATAGAAAAACATTGACGCGTTGGTTTTCTTGGGATGGCTTGAACGGTCCAGCATCCTCTTGCTTGGGTTTCGTAGTTTTCTATCTCCCAGTTGTAAAGTTCGGCATCTGAGTTATATCTTACCGAGTCTTGGTTTCCTAGATCTAATTATCCATATATATTTGGTTTAGTATAATCTTCATTATTTTGGATTTGATAAAGTTGTCGGACGTCGAATTCTTCATCTATGGGTTCAGTCCACGGTTCACCTTGTGAAGGGTGAATAGGGACAATTACTTTCTTCCCATTCCCTTTTAGCTTTATTTTTTCTTTATCTAATGAGATTGATGCCTTCATCTTCCGACCCCAAGGTCGGCCCACTAAGGCTCAGAAGGAGTTGGATCCTTCTTTAGGGTCAATGATCTCAAAGTCGACTTTTGTGGAAATTCCCTTTATGGTTGTGTCGACGTTTTTCCATACCCCAATAGGTTTGATAAGTCCTTGGTAGGTTAGTTTCAAATATATACCTGATTCATTTAGTTGAGGTCTACCCAATTGTTCCCAAGTATCTCTTGTCATATTGTTCACTTGAGATCCGAAGTCGAGAACTACTTATCGAACATGATATCCTTCAATCTCTAGGTCGACAAGTGGATTAGCATCACTCTTATATTTTTTATTTAGACTATAGATATTCTTGGTTTGTTTTTCCACACCAGATTTGTTGTTAATAGTGTATAATAAATCAATAACTTGTGCTACTGAGTTATCATTATGTATTAAGTTAAACGGTTCTTGGGATATATCTTGTCTACTGTCATTGTTTTCTTCTTGTCTAGAGAATTCTTGAAACATATTGATGCATCACTATATAATTGTTTTGCTTTATAGGATTAGGATAGTCATATTTTCCTTTTATCTCACTTATTCTTGGATTATCACTGCCAGTTTTTGTTCCTTGTGTAGTGACTATTTGTAAATTCTTTGTACAAATTATATCATACTTTTGAACACACGACAAGACATTAACATTTTTCATTTTATTTATTCTGTCGAGCATGGTGGGACAATCCTCTAAAGAGTAATCTCCCACACCACAACTAGTACAAAATTTGAGATCGATCCAATATTCGTATGGACAATCTGCATATCGATGACCTTCATTGTGGCATGTGAAGCACTGGATGGGTCATCGTGGTCTGTTGTCTCGACTTCCAAAGAATCAGCCCCAACCTACATAACCCCCATGACGATTATTGTCGTACCAACGTTCATATCTTCGGCCTTCGTATCTTTGGTTTCTTTGCTCATTTTGTTCATTATTATTGTTGTTATGTGGAACAACGTTTGTTTGATAAAATGTGTGATAGTTCTGTCGATTCTTTAGGTTTAAGTGACAATCGGTTGTTGCGTGACTCTTAACTTCACAAATTGCACACTAGGAAGCTTTTTCATTTTTCGTATTAAACGGACAATCCTTTGTCTCGTGCAGCCCATGTTCTTGGCAGATGTCACAGAAGCATTTTGTTTGAACAAAGAGGATTTCTTGTTGACTGATGTATTGTGGGAAATGTCTTTAGTATGCTTGGTCGTTGAACATTTCGTATACCAGATTTCTTTCCCTTTGAGGTGAAGTTCCCTTAATGATTTCTATATTATTTCTAGCTGCTCTTTGAGCCAGATGTCCATAGGGTGCGTTGGGTAGTCTTCATCCATCTTGACTTTTAACGCCTTTGTGAGTGCATCTTCATATGTTTTAAATGTTTCCAAGCTAATGTGCCTTCGGATTTTTTGTGAAAGTCCTTGAAGAAACCATTGGATTAATAGTTGTTCATATATGTTGTAATCCAGTTGGATAAGTAAGTCCTTCAACATTTTATCGTACTCCCTAACAGTCTTCGTCGGCTTTTGGACTATCGTTTTCAACTTTTTTGCCACCAAATGCTTCACATCCGAGGTTTTGAAGAATGAAAGAAATTGTCTCTTAATTTCTTCTTTAGTTGCATTAGGCATTTTTTCTGTGTATGTCATGTACCAAGTTAGTGCTCGCTTGCACAAAGCATGAGCGAACCACGCCATGTGACGATCTTCGTTTGTTACTGCGTTTGCTTCCCATATCGATTCGCAAACGAACCAGTGTAGTCTAGGATCTTCATCACCCTCATAGAGGGGGATGCGTGCAGCGCCATGCCCCATGTCATCGGCATCGTCGTCTCCTTTGAATGGTGGTGGGGGTGGGATACTCTATGTTACCTTGTGTTGTTCACAGCTATTTTTGATGAAACTCTCATTCCCGTCGAAAGTTTTGTTTGTCGGTTCTTCCTTGACAAGTTCTCAATTCAGTTCAACTCCTTTTGTTGATATCCACATAGACTGTTGTTGTTGGGATATCCTTCTTTACAAGATGAACTGATATTTGTCCTCTAAAGCTATGTTTGGCTGGGGGGGTTCTCCTTCATGATCTAGGTAGAGTAGGTGGATACTTCGGTTAGATGGGTACGCTTGGAATGTGACCCAGTTTCCTTCCTCTGGTCGAAAAATTACAAGATGGTCAACATCATTTCCTTCGTCATCTAGTCCGATCCATACACCGAACTAGCCAGCTCCTAGCCTTAAGTAATCTTCGACAATGGATTGCACTCAGGAAATCAGGTTTGAATTTACTAGAGATAGAGGTATTATATCCTTGGGTAACTCAATTTGGAGAGCTTTGCACTGCTCTATCCACAAATCCTTCTCCATCCGTGACACTTCTTCATCTACGCCCTCTTCTTGTTGGTCTTGACCCAAATCTGGCGGATTTTCTTCATGTTCAGTCACCCTAGTAGTCAGTCTTCTCTGGAGCGCAACGGCCTACTCTCTACGTTCCTCCCTTCTCTTCTGCCTCTTATCTCTCTCTATTTTCTGTAAATATGGAGTGCTTTTGTGCGTCACTGTCCGAATTATTTCTTTATTATCCCAACTTTTCATTGCTAGCGTTCGCTTCCACAGTCAACTAGAATCCTTCTACTCTACCCCGACACATGACCAATTACCCCCCCATATCCTACCCAACGCTTTAGTAATCCTGGGTGGTTCTATCTATTTGCTTAAAAAGTATTCCCACTCCCTTTCTGCAATAAAATTCTCCCACGCTTTTTTCTTTTCTGCCCATTTGGTGTTTGATGGCAGTTCGATTAGTGATGGATGAGGCTCAACAATGTGGGTTGCTCCCTTTTCGATCGGGAACTTAAACAAAAGAGTCGGCAGTGAGAAAATAAACTGCTCAGTGAAATCATTATAGAACCTCTTCCCAATGCTCTCGATAGAGACTCTCTCTTCCACAGCATGGACTTCACAAAAATCGTCTGCAATTTTTTCAAACCACTCCAACAGATTCGTTCGTCCACCTCTCGTCAGCATCTGGAGTAACTCTTGTTCTTTAGTGTCCATCGGATTTTTCATGCAGTATCTTCTTCAGAGACTGAGGTACTGATTCTACAAACTTCTCATGTGTTTCAGAGAAGAATTTCTCCTTAGCTTGCGCAATGGTCAGCATGTTTCTCTGAGCGTAGTTCTGCATATAGTTTGTGATCTTACGCTCCCACTAATCCTTAATCTCTTGCTCTGAGATCATATGCTCATGGTCATTTCATTTGTACATGTACTACCAGCAACAGAACCAATGTTGTAAACACTCAGATTGCAAGGTTACCGACAATACATTTAAAGAATCATATAATCATAAGAAAGACAAGAGACAAGAGTAGTGGGTAGAATAACAACTTATATTACACAATAACACATGTGGGTTCATAGATACATCAAACCGAACCAAGTTCGTATTTGACTCAACAACCTATATATATGATTACAAAATAGTTACAAATAACTACTTGTCGGTTCAGTCAATCGACACAACCTATGAGGCCGATCTAATATCTGATTAGTCGGCTAATTAGTCTAGTCGGCTAACCGACTAGCTCTTCCAACATCCCCCTGCAAAATCCATAACTAAATTTGAGCATGAAGTATGGCTTGATGAAATTGACATGGATGAAGAAATAATTTAACCTCTTCTACCAATTAGACAAGCTATAGATCTTAAATAAAATACTGATGAAAATTAGTTTAATCATTCCATTTCTTATCCTGATTTTCATATGTATTTTAGGGGGAAGTCATTAAATAACTTTGAACAATATTATGTTGCTCATCTTTTAGGATAGAATTTTTCAGGAAATATGTATTGTAGACAATTTGACATCTTTATTTAGGACCATATTTCTTGTAAACTCTATATAAAGTTCCTGTATTAAAATTGTTGAGATTTATCCTCATAAAAGTTTAAATATTAATTTTGCTTTAGATGATTTACAACAAAACAAATTAATTCCAATTTTGCAGAAATTTTCTAAAGATTTTTTGTGTGATTATATGGATATGCAAGGTATCCATCTATATACATGCACTCATCATATTTATACACAAGAAAAAATTAAACCAGTAAGACAACCACAAAGAAGAATGAACCTTATTTTGAAGGGCATTGTAAAAGGGGAACTTCAAAAAAATTTGGATGTACATTTCATTTATCCTATATCAAACAATAAATGGGTTTCATCCTTGGTGGTTGTTCCAAAAAATAACGAAATGCAGTGAGTATGCGTTGACTATCAAGAATTAAATAAAGCCACCTTAAAAATATCATTTTCCTTTACCTTTCATAGATCAAGTCATGGATACATTATTGGGAAAGAAATATTTTTTTCCTCGATGTCTTCAATGGCTATAATCAGATAAGAATAGATCTAGAAGACCAAGACAATATGACTTTTACTTATCCTTGGAAAAATGATGCTTATAAGGTATTACCCTTTGGATTCGACAATGCACCTACTACATTTCAAAGAGTAGTTTTAGCTATTTTTTTATTTAATCCATGACTGTGTAGAGGTCTATATGAATGATTTTACATCATATGGGGACACTTTTGAGGAATTATGAAGTAAATCATTTGCAAAAAAAATAGCCATATGCCAGGAAACATATCCTACATCCTACATTAAGCAATGAAAAATGTTTTTTAATGTTTACTAAAAAAATTGTTCTTGGCCATCATGTAGCTTTTGCAGGTATCAAGGTTGATCCGTCCAAAATGGAGATGATTATTAACTAACCCAGTCCATCTTCCCAAAAGGATGTAAGAAGATTCCTTGGGCATGCAGGGTATTATAGGTGGTTCATAAGAAATTTTACTCAAATTGCTTCATGTTTAAATTCAAATTTCTTGCAAAAGATGTTGACTTTATTCGAGTACTAGATGTCAAGATTCTTTTAATGAACTTAAAGAGAAAATTTATATGACCCCACTATGAAGAGGACCAAATTGGGAATAATCCTTTCATATATATAATGATGCATATGATTCAGCATTAGAAGTTGTTTTAGGACAAACAGAAAACCAACAAACCTATGATATTTACTTTGTCGACAAAAAAACATGACTCATGTTGAAATTATTTATATCATTGCTGAAAAAAGAGTTCTTGGAAATTATTTATGCAATTAATAAATTTATACATTATATTAATGGTTATGAATTCTTTGTGCGTATTGACGATTCTTCCATTACATATCTTATGAATAAACCAATAACAAATGGAAGGATAACAAGTTGGCTTCTATTATTACATGAATTTAATATTATAGTCCTACACAGGTCGGGAAGAGAAAATCAGGTAGCAAATTTCCTTTCCCATATCAACACTCCTAGTGACACTACTCCTATAAAAGATAATTTTCTTGATGAAAAATTATTTGCAATCTCTTTTAAATCTACTTGGTTTGTTGATATTGCCAATTATTTGTCTACAAGAAAACGACCACCATATTTTTCACCAAAGGAGAAGCAAAGGATTATTACACAAAGTGCTAAATGTTCTTGGATATGAGGAGACCTTTTCTATACTGGAGTAGACTTGATTACCTGTCGGTGCATTAGAGAAAGTGCGATGTTTGACATCTTGAAGGCATGTCACAATGAGTCGTGTGGTGGGGATTTTTCAGACAAAAGGACTGCTTACAAAAATCTTCATCTAGGGTACTATTGGCCTACTCTTTTTAGAGATGCCAAAAAGTATGTTAGAAGTTGTGATAGTTTCCATAAAATGGGTTGTCCAATTGCAACAAATTCAATGCCACTTCATCCACAAGTACTTGTTGAACCTTTTGAAAAATGGGCTTTAAACTTAATTGGGCCCATTAATCCTTTATCAAAAAAGGAAAAGGTACATTTTGGTTTGCACATATTATGTTACCAAATGGGTGGATGCAAAATATCTACCATGTGCAATTGAACCATTAATGAAATAATTTTTGTTTGAAGACATATTTGTTCACCTTTGAGTGACTAGAGAAATTGTTACTAATCAAGGGGCACAATTTACATATAAGATAGTCTAGACAATTGTTCATAAGTACAAAACTAAACACCAAAATTCTACTTTGTATCATCCATAAGCTAATGGCCAAGTAGAGTTTACAAATAAATTTCTAGAAGGGATTTTAACAAAGATATTATAGCTCCATCGGACAGATTGGGAAGATGGGCTTCTAGAGTATTTGTGGGCCTATAGAATAACATGGAAAAAACCAATGATTTCACCCCATATAAATTAGCATATGTGAAATAGGTACTTCTTGCCATTGAATTCAAGATAAATACTTTCAAGAATGTAGTAGAATTATGACTAAATCTATGTGAAGCTCAACAACAGATATTTTCACAATATAGTGAGATAGATGAGATACATCAAGATACCTTATCCCAGACCATTCTTGTGTAGGAGAAACAAGAAGATGGAATGAGATATTTATTAAGAAGAACCAATTTAAGACTGATGATTGGGCCCTACTTTTTAACTCAAAGTTTAAATATTTCAAAGGTAAGTTTACCACTCATTAACTTGGCCCATATTAATTTGAAACAGTTTTTACAATGGTTTTATAAGGATAAAGACAATTGATTGTACAGAATTTTCATTTGTAGTCAATCACGATCAATTGAAGTTTTATAATAAGCTTATGACTAAGGATGATGTTTTTTGTATTTTACTTCAGCAAGTTGAGATGAAAGTTGTGAATGAGAGAGAGAGAGAGAGAGAGAGAGAGAGAGAGAGAGAGAGAGAGAGAGAGAGAGTTCAGTTATGAAAACTAGATTCATGGCATAACTAAACAAGAACTCTTCTTGAAAAACGGGAAACTGGATGGAAAAGTTCCCAATGATTTTTTTTTTTAAGTAAAGAAAAAAATAGAGTTCAATTATGAAAAGCATATTCTCAACGTAACTAAACAAGAACTCTTCTTGAAAACCAAGAAACTAGGTACTATAATTCCTAATAAACATAGTATTTTGTTTCTTGTAGACCCCAAAAGTTCCAAAAATTCCAGTAATTTCTCAAATATCAGTTGTTTCAATAAATCTAATCACACTTATCAGTGATTAGTATTTGTAGTAGATTATATTTGTTTGGAAGTAGTAGCAATCCTTTTCTTTGTTATGTAGCAACATAACATTCTTGGTTCAGCAACAAGAATAAGTTGTCTTATTTCCAATAATAAATATTTATTTCTTGTAGTGACGATTATTTCATGTAATCAAATAAAAATTGCAGCAATGAAGGTTTGTTCTAGAAGCAAAGACTGGTTCAAAAGTATCCAAGCATTCAATAATCTCTCTCAATTTCCGGGTTAAAAATTCAACATTTCTCTTCCTCAAAGATAATAATAAAAATTCAAGGTGTTATCTTCAAAATCTACCAATCCATTTCAAAAATCAAGGTTTGGTATATAAAAGGTATTTGATCTTTGATATATGTCTACATGTCAAAATCATTTGAAATCTTGAAAAGATAACTTATGTATGCTTATTATCAATTCCATCTATTATCTTCACATTACATTAGTCATTGCTATGAATGTCTCCTATTATATATCGTTTACCTCCATTCTTCATGATTTGTTTACCATCATTTTCATGTCTGGCTTAACCTAGTAAATTACATGTTACATGCCACAACTATATTTCATAAACCATAACTACTCAGTATAATGATTAACCCATGTCTAGCATTTTCACATGATCATTTCAGTAAGTCTTTAATAAAGTGAATCATTAAGTAAAACTTCATGATTATGATTCTGACACCCATTCCTATTAACCCAATTGCGTCATAACTTAATTCATTTAAACACTTAGCCAACTTCTCCATTTACATTTAAGCCCTTGTAGAAGTGTTAATTTGTTTCTTATCATGTTACCTATACATCGAAGAAAAGATGGCAGTCCCAAGTGTTGTCATGTATGAACCTCAAGGGATTGATGTATTAGAAAATTAACCATAATGTAGGATAATATTTCATTGTGCAAGATTACTACAGTTGTTTGAACGTTTCCAGGGCGATAAGAGTAAAATAACCAGGGCATTTACTAAGTCATTTATTGGGAAACTACTGAGATAGGAATATTCCAATCTTTGTTACAGAAGAATCATTGGCATTGGTAACGTGATTGGAAAGAAGAGGTGAACAATAGTTTAAAAATTAGTGGTTAAAAGGAAAAATATGGACTTTGTTCATGAACAGATCTAAAAATAACACTGGCCGGAGCAAGGGGGTGCCACAAACTTGGTTAATTGATCCATGGAGGGACATTACATTATTCATGCATAAATCCTTAATATGTGAAGGGAGGTATAGTATTATGTTTCCCTATCATATTCATTTATTATACCGTCTTAAAGAAGAGAACAAAAATATAGATATGCCTTTCTTTCTTCTGAAAATTCTCACAATGATGGAAGCAATTGTACAGAAAAACCCTCCAAATTTAGATAGGTATATTTTCCACCAAATTTGGATAGGTATATTTTCCATCATTCCCTAGTCAAACTAATTGTTATAGAGGAGTTAAGACAAATAAATTTTGATTGGGATAAATTCCCAGAAAGAAGTGGTTTTCAAGAGGGTGTAGCAGTAATGGAAAATCCTCAAATTATAGGAAACCCTGAAACACCTATTACTTAAAATGAAAAGGGGTTTACAAAACATAGGAAATACGCTACAAGGAGAAGAAGGTTTGAATAGCAAAGGAAATATGCCACGAGATGAAGGAGAAATTTCCCAAGGTGAATATTTAAATGACAAAAGAAAAATATCATATGATGAGGGCTTAGACGCATCAATAGAAATTATATCTACCAAACCATCAAGAAAAGTTAGAAACTCAAACCATGGAAACGTTTCTTCTTTTCCATGCAAAGTACTAGGCATGTGACCTAGAAATACCAATAAATTCAGGAAGAGTTGCCGCGAGAACAAGTAGAACTGATATATAAAGCTTTAGTTTTTCATAGGTTACATAAGAATTTTAGAGTAAAAATTTCAGATCCACCTTCTACATTCAGTAAAGAGGAATTCACAAAGTATTTTTTTGAATAACCCACCGTTGTTGAAGATCAACCAAGTTCGGAAAAATAACTAGCTTTTGAAGATCAACCACTTTTGGAAAAACAAACAGTTTGTGAAGAGTAGAGAGTTTTTGAAGGCCAATCAGTTTTTGAATAAAATCAAGTCAATGAAATACAAGTGATTCCTATAGGACTTACCGTTTCTATTTTAACTCCCAAGTTACATATTAAGCAAAAGAAGAAAAATAGTAATCTCAAGAGAACCATTTAGGAATTGGAAATTCTAGATCGAAGTATTAAGGTAGAAACTGAGAGGTAAACACAGAGTGCCAAAATCACAGAAGAACATGGAAATTAAAGAAAAAGTATAAGTTGTTAAGAAAACATTCCAAGAAGTGGTATGATCAGAACCATAAGACAAAGAATAAAAATAGGAGGTTGATGATCAATATTAACTTGCAGAAAGCAAAGAGAAATTTGACTTCATTTTCCAATTTGGATCTCCATGTTGATGCAACAAAGAAGTTTTAAAGATGTAGTTGGAACAAATTTTGAACAATTTTGAAAACAAGCAAATATGGTTATCTCAAGTTTAACTCCATGAGGACATGCTAAACCCTATATCTGGGGGAGATGTTAAACTCCAAATTTTGAAACTTTGATCTCTCTCAACTAAGCCTATTTTTTTTCATTTTTTTATCCTAAATCCTTATTTTTGTCTACTTTTATGAAGATTGATGGCATGAAAAGAATACTTATGGTAATAAGTTATCTTTCATTATAAAGTCCTGATTTTGGTTAAGTAGAACCTTATTAATTCAAATTACTTATTATTTTACCAGTATTTTCAGAAAATTACCGAAATATTTCTTGTAATACATCCAAACTCCATATGGATACACTCCACTAATCAAGATTTGACACTTGGGGACATGTTCATGATCTTCATCAAAGGGAAAAATTCATGTTTTATTTCCTTCAAGACATTTGTCTCTCTTCAGTTTATATGTAATCAATGCGGTAGATGGAAACAAGGGATATTTGAGCCAGAAATAGTCAATTCTATCATTTCTCTCTTGGTCAGTGTTAGAAATTTACAGCATCTAAAGAATTGGAGGGATAGAAGTAGATACTCGGTGAATACTCCAGGAATCCTTGATTTCATGTTCCGAGATTAGATAGTGGTTCTAATTCAGTATTTTAGGAAGAGAGTGGTATCTATAGAGTGCGCCACTATCTTCATGTAATATCTATAAATTCAGGATCAAGTAAGTACAGATTTATAAAGAAATGATATTGAAGTTATTATTGATAGATTCATCCTTAATCCATAAACTCTATATGCAATCGTTGAATACAAGAGCTTTATGCATCTTTTGAAGTGTTCTTAAATTTCTAGTGTTGTAAGTTTGCTTGGTATGTGTTGTGTTCTCTATTTTTGTATTATGTTCCTGTAATTAGATTTTCTTGTAGTTACATTCATTTCCTGTAACTATTGTTTATTTCCTGTAATTAGTGGTGATCATCAATTTTCTATAAACAATCCTTAACTTTCAATAGAATATCATAGTTAAGAAGATTCAACTACAATCACTTTCTATAGATTAAATTCCTTACAGGTCAAGGTAAAGTCGTTCGGTTGGTGTATTTTTATTCAAGTAATTCAATCCCTGAGATTGAATCAACTTAATAAAATGTGATTAAACAAAGCCATACATAGGATCGAATTGGTAGGTGTGGAGCCGCGTTAAGTATTTTATAATCTCGACATTTCGATCTCTATTCTAAGATCATCATCAGGAGACCATTTGAAGCTTGGTCAAGCTTCGATTGGTCTCGCGATGATGATCTCAGAGTAGAGATCGAAACATCGAGATTAATAACATGTGTTTCTTTACAACCGCATAATTAAAACCATGGAATCAATTTTGTATAATTTGATTCATAGGTTATTGAGTTTTTTCTTAATTTCACTTTGAATGAATAGTTTGATCTTAAATTAGTGAATTAGATTACAATTAAAGGAGTCTTAGCTAGAGCAAAAGTTATCTAACTCAACAGTGTATGGGACATTATGGATCACGAAGAAATATGTATGTCAAAGGAGTCATAAGTATCTTGAACAACGAAGAAATATCAATACCATATGGGACATTATGGATCACAATGGGAATAAAGTATCTTCTCAAAAAGGGATGGAAGATGTTTTTGTTACATATTTTAGTACTCTTTTTCAGTATCCAAAAATGAATAATACAGGTTCTCATATGCAAGCCATTCAGTGCCTTCCTAGATTTTTCTTAGTTAAAGAAGGACAATAAGTTGGGTAATATGTTTTGTTTGAAAGAAATTGAAGAAATTCTTAAGATTTTTTCTAAATCAAAAGTCTAGGGTCAGGTGGATGGAATATGGAGTTTTTTCTAGAGTTTTTTTATATCCTTCGAGGTGATCTAGTGAAGGTGGTGGAAGAGTCTAGGACCTAAGGGTGTGTTTCACACTAGCATTTTTTAACACAAAATCCGACGGCTTAGTGTCTGATTTTAGACATATTGATGTCGGTAATTCGACAATCCTCTCATTTTTTAAACGTCGGTTGAATTTCGGTTGTTTTCCAATAATGAAAAAACCTTGCCAGAATTTCGACATACACCTATCACATTTCCAATGGACAATTTCACCTCATAGATGTAAGAAATTTGACTACGTTTGCTTCATGGGTATCGAATAACTGACCACAAATTTCCATGCATTAATGTAGGATATTCTATGCAGTTTCCTTCATGGATGTCGGATAATTGACCACAAATTTCAGTGCATTGATGTCGTATAGCCGATGAAATTTCCTCCATTGCGTCGTTGGTTGTATAACCACTTTGTCGGATTAGATGGAATTCTAACCACAAATTTCACTTCATACGCATCGCATATTTGACGAGGTTTACTCAAATTTGTCGTCAGTAGTATAACCACTCTATCAGATTTAATTGATATCTGACGACAAACTTCACTACATAGATTTCAGATATCCAACGGTACTATTTGAATTTATAAAAAAAATATCCCTTTATATTTGTATTCACCAAAGAAATCGGGTGACAAATATTGGATATGGTATCCCCCATTCATTGATGAGTTTGTAGTAATAGCCACCCCAAATTTGAACTCCACCCTTCATATCTAATTGGGGTGTCATAATTCCATTGTGTACAAGGAATGAAGGGGACTCGCCACTGGAACTCTGAGAAGGATTAAGATGATTATGAAGAGAATAAACAAGAATAAATGGTGGGAGTGGAGTTACCTCTTTCTATTATATATAAATATCACAACAATAAGAGGCATTTTCCCTTAAATAAACCACAACACATGCTCGAACAAAGACCCCAACATATAAAAATATCATGCCCATCTTGTACTACATTGGATTCAAGGGAAGATGAGGATTGACAAAAGATAATAATCCCAAAACCTATGCAAGGGAACTACTGGATGGGATAGCCTGTTTAAGGTAACAATTTTCAAATATAAATTCAATATTGTACAAGAGATCATTGCATAGACTGCCCATCCCAACAAATGTTGATGTTACACACTCAAAGTGAACATTATTGCAAGTTAGAGTTGAGGTACAACTTATGTTTGAAGGTTATTTTTGCTCAAAACCTAGAAAATGTTTCATGGGTTTCATGGCTTAGGGATGTTACTATGCCCAGAATTAATAGGACTGTTGTCTTAGAGAGAGAAATTCCATTTTTAGCTTTCAAATTCAAACAAAAATTGCTTCATATGCAACCAAAATTCAAAAAGGGTTGGTGCTTGATGGTTTTGGGCTATTAAGAATGGCATTTTAGGGCTAATTTGGGGCCGAGAAATGTTTGGAAAAGCCTTAGTTATTCCCAAAATTGACAAATAACCCCCTTCATTACTATTTACATGCCCATATTTGTGAAAGATGTTGTTTGTTGCCACAATCCATGCCCATAATCACTTCAAAACTGCCTAGATTTCATTTTTTGATTCACAAAATTCCTTCAAAAAGATACGAGACTTTATTCTAGGGTTGTTTATGCCCAAGAGACTTCGGTGACCTAGTTCACAAATGGGACAAATCAAAGGATCCAAATAGGAGAAACTTGAAATTTTAATATCTTTGGATCATATATTTCCAACTAAATGAAAAAATTGGCATTGTCAAATGTTGATTACAAAATATGGAAGGGAAATTGGACCTCCTTCTATGAATGCCCAATTTCTAAAGTGGTGCTGCAATTAGTTTACCCTTAATGAAGATAGCTTGAATACGATAAGTTTATATTTGAAATGTCTTTCCCTTTAATAATTGTTTTAGATAATTTTTGTTACTTGTTGAAAAATGTAACTTATTGTTGATTCTATAGGATATTTATGTATTATTTTCTACTTGCAATTCATTTTTCACAAAGCTTGTCCCTCATTATTTTTTTTAGAATGATGTTGCAGCGCTAGAAACTCCGCTAAACTCTGCCAACTTTTCCTATTTCGTAGTTGCAACTCCGCTAAAATTCTGGCAACTTTTTGTATTTTGCAGCTGCATCTCCGCTAAAATTCTGCCAACTTTTCCTATTTCGCAGCTGCAACTCCGCTAAAATTTTGCATTTTTTCCTATTTTGTAGCTGAAACTTTGCTAAATTCTGCTGACTTTTCCTATTTTTGCAGCTGCAACTCCACTAAACTTATGTCAATGTTTCCTATTTCGTGGTTGCAACTCCGCTAAAATTATGCCAACTTTTCCTATTTCACAGCTGCAACTCCGCTAAAAATATACCAATTTTTCCTATTTCGCAGCTGCAACTCTGTTAAATTATGTCGACTTTTCCTATTTTTGTAGCTGCAACTCTGCTAAAATTCTGCCAACTTTTCCTATTTCCTTGTTGCAACTCCGCCAGATCTTTCCAATTCTTGGCTACGATTTCGCCAGATATTTCCAATTCATGGTTGTGACTCTGCTAATTCTTCAACCACAAGATTGTTATATGTCCTCTAGTTTATATCAACCTTCTCTAGTCTCCACGAGGAACATTAGATGCTCATTTGATTTTCATGTACTTTTGTTCCAGCATGGATGTCCTTTATCCTCTCGGTTGACAACGACGAACTTATGGAAGTATGTGTGTATTTATATCCTCATGAATGATTCGACCACGAAATAACACCACCATGGAAGGATGACGACTGAGCATTATATTGAAAGGTACGAGTTCTAATCATAACCATAATTAGGCATGATTTGACACAACAACAATAATTATACCTTGTCATTAGTCCTTGTTAGAAGACCTTGATTAGTTCTCCGCAAGGGAAACAAGTCAAAAATTGATTGCCAGTATTCATGATATGACCATCATTCTACCCAAATCATGCAAGATCCAACCAATTGATTTTATCCCATAACCATAGCAATTTCCAAAAATAACCGTGCCACTTTCCGATAATAACCGTGCCAACTTTTCGAAAATAACCAATTGAACTTTGGTTATCCATTTCCTATTACTGCATGATGTAACTCCAACATCTGAATCTGGTAATTCTTGCATTTGCTAACAAAACTTATAGAAAGGAAGCAATATGGGTATCCCAGCGAAACATGAAACTGAAAAAATAGTGTCTCTACGTGAAAATGGTGAAGTATTTACCATCTTTCAGGAAGTTGGGTGGACAGAGTAATTCCAAATATTAAAGGGCTTCCATGTGGATACAACACTGCAATTTTCTCTAAACTTGACCGATACCACTCAACAGTTAGAGGATTGCGGATAAACGTTACTGAAGCAATTGTGGTGGAAGTGATAGGATTACCATAGATTGGGATGAGATGGTTTGGTTGGAAGGTGCCCAATTCGACCATAGTACGTGACTTTCTTGTAGCAGGATAAATTGTTCAGCCAAGAGGAAGGGGAAAAGCACTGGAGTCGCTGCCAAGACCCTAGGGTCAAGTTGCCATCTTTCTAAAGAAATACATAACTTGTGAAGGCAAGTACCGAATCGTTTATATCTCTTACTTTTTACTATCCCATTTACTCCATAATAGATTACTCATTATGCCATTTTATCTCCTAAGAGCCCTACAAAGCATGGATCAATATGTAAAAGCATATAGGCATCCCGTATATTCCCTAACAAATCATGGATTAGTTAAATTGTTAGTTTTGAGGGCCCTTGCATATCATAATTTAACATGGGAACAATGTGTTCCTAGGCCAAGGGTAGATCGAGAACCTGTATTGGAAATAAAAGGTATTGGGGAAGAAAGTGATGAGCGTAGCTCCTCAGGTTCAACTGGGGGGAGGGATGGAATGTCGATAGACCAACTGGAGAATGTTCAAGAGGAAGGTGTGAGAGAAGTTACACCAGCAGAAGATGAAATTGGAGCAGTTGTAGAAGTTGCGACAGTAGAAGCTATAACTGCGGAAGTTGTAATGGAAAAGGAAGGACATTATATAGAGGCAATAGAAGGAGGGGAGGTAGAAGTCCTGAACATTGAAACTCCCCTAAAATTAGGGGAACCATAATTCAGGAGGAGGATTTTCTTTTTGAAATTAGGAAAGTTAGTGAATTTTACATCCCTGCTTCTAAAAATGTGGAAATTCCTATGTCACGTAGAAGAAGGAAAATACCAAATGTTAAGGGCCAGACATCTAGCCCTGCAAAGAGGAGAAGGACTAGGGCTTCTACTACGACATAAGCGGTACATGTAATAGGGGAAAATGTTGAAATTCCTATTCTAAAACCCTGAGCATCCATTGTTATAGAAGAACCTGCTGTAAGTGAATCTCAAATGGAAAATTTACTTTTTGAGAATGAATTGTTAAAGGAATCATTACGAAGGCTCTAAGATGAAGTGCAGAGATTGAAAGAAGCTTGCAAAAAGCAGATGGTGCAGAGCTTGAACACCTTGGTTGAAGTTACGGACTAGTTGGATAATACACCTTTTGTTTTTAAGGATGGTGAACATGATGAAATACAATGCCCTAAATGTGGAGATCTATTCAAACTTGCAGGGTATAGAATGACAATGGTGGGTCTAACAGCATGGAAATTATCACAAGCAAGGAAGGGGAGAGAATAAATACCTCCAATAGAATCGATGGAAGAAAGGAAGCCAAGGTTCAACATAACCCCTAATTACGAATTGCAATAATAAGAGGAAATACAGTCCCAACAATCAAAGGACGTTGAACTAATTCCATATCAGTCTCAACAATCTGGGGACATTGAATTGATGTAGGATCAGTCTTAGCAGTCAAGGGATACATAAATCATTCAAGAGAAATCTCTGCAACCTAAAATAATTGAAATAATTGTGGAACAAGAGGCTCTTACACAAGAATCAACACTCCAAGGATCTTACATTGAAGCAGCAGCTCAAACAATGTGTACTTTGAGTGAATCACAAAAATTGGATTCTGTTACATAAGAACCAGCATCCTCAAAATTGTTTGTTGAAGCTGCAAATCAAACTAAAGTTGTTGGGGCTGAAACATAGAAAATGGATGTTGCTGCATAAGAACTAGCATTCCCAAAATTTTCTGTTGAATCAGCAACACAAATAGAAGGGCCTGAAGCAGGGGTTGAAGTAAAAATTTTGTTGGACAAAGGAAAAGAAGAGGATAAAAGATGAAAGAAGGAGCAAGAATTGAAAAATAAGCTCTATCTATTGCAACTTGAGCTTAGTACATGGAAATATCATAACATCCCGATGGGGAAAGGAATGACTTCCTTGTCTGAACATATGAGGATTATCCAAGAGCTTAGGGATAAATGGGATGAAGAACTATCCCAATGGGACAATTTGTAGAAGGAGCTACAAGAACTGAGAAAGATTAAGTTCCTAAAAGAAGAAAAAGAATAGTTGGGTAAGGTCATGTACAGCCTAATTTAATAATTACTTAGCTTCAGAGCTCCATCCCCATCTTATCTAGTGTTCGTATATGAACATGTGGTCCTATTTACAATCAGAGCAGTAAAATAAGGGAGACCCTATTAGGTATTTACAACCCCTAAATTCGTGGACACCTTCATTAAGAGCGATTTTTCGGATCAAAATTTTCTATCTAAATTATTTTTGCATGAGAGAGCATGCCCTATGGATGTCCACTCCGATCCAGTTCCTTATTTGGGAGATATTCATCTAAGAGCATTTACTTCATTTGTTACCAATCATATGCATTGGTGGAGCACCATTCAGACCATACAAAATAATGAGGAGAATTCTAGCCTTTGGGTTCGAAGTGAGCCCCAATCACTTACATCATTAAGAATCAGGCATATGAGACAATTACAATCTCCTCAGGAGGATAGTCAGATGGAAGCCTTCCAACAAGAAGTTGTCTCTTTTTGTTTCAAGTTGATCTCTCAGCAAGAGCTCTTTGCAATAGAAGGAAACCAAGGTATATGGGATTCTTATTCTGTTTTTTTGAGAGAAAGAGATACATAATATGTTGAAAACTTCAAATATGGCCTTTCCTAGTTGTCCCTCTATGTTGCATGTATTAAAACTTGTGGACCTAGGTGGTTGGACTAAGATTTAAGTTTCCTATTTTATGGTGCCCAGCAAGAAAATACCAGAGCATGTACCAGCTGACTAAGAAGAAAGAGAAATAGTGTTTGGATGATTTAATTACATGCAACGGGTTCAAGAATCCAAAAGAGTAATATAAACCTTCTTTCAATCTTACCCATCTTCCCCAAAAGTGATTTGAATCAGAATCATATTCATACTAGTTGGGTCCCAAAATATCCCTTTTTGCCTATACCTATCAATTCCTTTTCCCTTGTTTCACCTTACTTTTCCATACCCCAGGAAGATATCTTTCTAGGTTAAGAATGGATCTTGACAGGTATAATCTATTATTTCTTTATTCTAATAATTCCTAATATTGACTATGATTATGAAATTGATCTTTTGATTTGTACTAACTTATGTCGGTTCAATAAAGATAGTTCAAATCCTTGAAGGATTACAGGTGTAGCATCCCGCTGAGTCTGAAGAAGAAAGGAATGTTTGGTTCCAGATGTTACTTCCTTGAGCTGGTTCCATGCGTTGATGTAGAAGCATGAGTATATTTCCATGCGGTCAGTCAAGACTGGGTATCACTGAGACAGTCATGACATATTCCCTTCCAATCAGTTGAGTCTGTTCGATCCATTCATCACTAGAGTAACAACACAAGCCTGGATACGAATAAATTCATTCAATTATATTTATGGCTGTAATTCTTTATGTTGTAACATGGCAGCCTGAAGATCATAGATCTTCATGGCTGCCCAATATTAGTGGATCTGGATTATGTCACCTGTGTATAAGTATAGAGAAGTGATATGAATCAGGGGTTCTTTCATTGGTTGTTAGCATTTGATTGTAAGAAGTTGTTGCAGAGATTACTGTAACTTTGGTTTTACTTTCCTAATACAAGGAGCAACCATTCTGCATATTTGTGTGTTCTAATTTGTGTTAGTTAGTGGCATCTCTGTTAGGAGGCCAGGTCCTGACTTCTCACAGAGATCATCGAGTTAAGTAGATAATTTAGTTTTGCTTATGTTAATCTATTGTGGAATTACAGTAGGATTATTTATAACACGTTGCAACAATAGTTAATGATTTCATTTTCCTTTGGCTTGATGCAATGGTGTGGTGTGACAGTTGACTGTGTCAAGTAGTCTATTTTTCTTTTTATGCAAGTGTGTTAGGTCACTATTACAGTCAATCTCATCTCTGATTATTACTATTAATTTTCTTTCTTACGATTTTCTGAATTAGATGGTTATGGTTTGGGTTACTGTAGTATGATATCTTTAGGTTTTGATTTCTTGAAAAAGTAACTCTAGTTCATTTATTCTTAGATCAGTTAATATTGGATTGTTGTCGTAGGAAGGTAAAAGTCCCTTGAATTCTTAGATGGACAATTTAGATTAGATTTAGCAATGAGTTGAGCTTGGTTGAGCATTCAGGTAGGATAATTGATTTATATTCATTTGATCGACTGCTTGAGTGTTTATGCACAGATTGTGCGTAGTTACCTTTGAAATAAAAGACTTCCTCGGGTTGATAAATATTTATGTTACATGTTTTTTATTTGTTTAATTAATTAGAAAATTAAACATCCCAACAAAATCTAGGGATATCCTTTTATGGTCTAATAATACCCTCAAATAACTCTTTTTTTTCCTCAGGAAAAAATCATATTATGTTTCGAGGAGAAATGTAATACATTCTTCAAGAAGACTCAAAGCAGATACATCTGGTGACCACCTAATATTTCAACTATTATACACTATTTGTAACAATGTTACAAAAGATCACCATTTCATGTTCCATGTGTAGTACTATCATCTCAAAAACCCAAAATACAATACATAAAGTTCAACAATAGATTTTTCCTTTAGTAAACAAAACTGAGGAAAAAACTGAAAGGATTAAGGACTTTGTAAGGAGAAAGACTTGGTCGAAAACATAGTCCTTGTCCTATATTCATCTTCAATAACCTATTGAAGTGTACTTGTTAAGACTACTTTTGAAAGAGTTCCTTCCCAAACATTAAATTATATATATATATTCTCAAAAGAAATCATTTCAAAAGAATTTGATAGGACTCTCAAATGTGTTGTCAGGTTATGTATTCCATGCCTTTGAATCTATTTTCATAAGGACCATAGACATCGACTAACTAAAGTTTCGTATCTAGATCAAAACTTGCAGATATCAACAAAAATATTTAGAGTTTCATTTAAAGTTGGGAAAGAGAATATTCTTCTTCTATAGATAATATGTTGACCAAAGGAAATGTTATGGATATTGTGGCATACAACTCAATCATCAACACCTTTTGTAAAGCATGTTAACTAGAAAGAGCCATATAGAAATAAGTGTTTACTACAATGACACATTTTTGATGAAATTGATATTCACTCACCTTTTTCATAAGAGTTGCGTCACTGAGTACTTTGGCGTAACAAATTTTTTTCTCCTGGCATCTTCAACAAGCGTAACCAAAAAATTCACCAGAAACTCACTAAGAGGCTAAAAAGAGGTAAAGTGGCCCTTGTATGGAATACAAATCAAATTAATAGAAGCAAAATAGGTATGAGAATTAGGAATATGTTGTCGATACTAGTATAATTTCTTGGTACAACTTACCTTGATTTGTGGAGCTTGACACTGTCTACTTTTGCTTTACCTTTCAAAACATCTTTCAACATAATACAAATATTTTCATGTTGCAATCATTTCATATTAGGACCCATCAAATAAATATTTACTTGTTTGTGAAAATAACAAAATGAAGCTAAAAAAATACAGTTTGAGTAGTTTGGATCAATGAATAAAAACAACATTGATAATGAACATTTTTAATTTAACAATGTAGATTACAATAACATTCAAGTAAAATAATTGGTAATAAGAGATAGCCTAAGGAAACATGGAGAACCACAAAAGAAAGTATATAAGGCCATCGATCACATCAAAACACCATTTTTTCTTCTAAAATACCAAAATGTTTCCCAAGGCTATTTGTAACAAGTTCCAATGGATGAGTGAAATAGCAATAGTAAAATTTAGGCACTACAGAAATAACTGTGGGAAATGTATAATTCCTTACCATTCATTGAGCTCCTCTATGTTTCGAGAATAATTTAATATTCTTTACTGAACAGGTCCAACCACGTGAAGGTGGAAGATTTTATGCCCCCCCCTCACATCACTCTCAATTCCCCAAACCCAATGCTTCTACTTGCAAAAAAAAAATTAGTGCAAATTCATTCATTCAATAGCCGAAAAAACCATTTACTAAACCATTCATTAAATAGCCTAAAAAACCACGCACGACATTGTATTCTAAAAAATAATTACTCGAAATTTCTTTAGTCACTTCTGTTTTATTTTTCTTCTCTTTACAAAATGAAGAAGAAGTGCATCTTCTGGAATTTGTCGTTTGGTTCCTGGTGCTTCATGAACTTGTTCTAGTGTCTCCCTAGTAGACTGATCGCCATGTGGATCTTGCGTCAAGGGGTTCAGAATTTCTACAGTAATGTGAAAATGTTGCATAATTTATTTTTGTTTTTATAATTACAAGTATTTCATTTAAAAAATGTTATAAAGGTGTTTTTTCACCTGGTGTGGCCACTTCATGTTCTTTGTTTTCCTGTCCATGATCAACTTGTACAGTGTGACCATCTACATGCTCTGCAATTGAAATGTGGAGAAGTACAATTAATGTTCACCATCTACAATTATCTATACAAAACTGTAGCATATGAATAAATTCATTAGCAGGAATCGAAGCATGATCTTCTATCGATTGTTGTCCATCATCGATATTAAGGGGACCGATGCTTTCCTTCTCAAAACAAAATAAATATTTTATGTTAATTTTTTATAACGAATAGATTTCATGACAATTAATAAATTTTCATTAAACTATATAGATTTTATATACCTGTGCACCAGATGGATCACCAGAAGACCGAGTATGCCTAGACAAGCTTTCTCGGCATTCAAAAACAACTTCAATGTCATGTTGGAAGCCAAGTTTCAAGTATTCCCGAGTGGGTACTTCTTTGAATCGGTTGTCTTGCATATTTGCATAACGTCATTAATTTTACATTTTGCACCGCATTAAAATGAAAATAAATTTTAATTTAATATTTGGATGCATTATTGGGTCTTCAATACTTACAATTCGTGCCTCCAAATTTGAATAACTACCAGGCCCAAGCTTGTGTTGACCATTTTTTCCACTTTTTCATTTGTGGCCTTTGATGTGTCTGGAAACCTAAGCAAGTTTTAAATTATGTTAGATGTCCCAAATTTGATATAAAAGTTAATAATAGTAAGGGTTAGCATTACATTGTGGAAAGTATTGCATACCTCCCTATGCCTGATGGTATATTTCCTGCTTTCTCATAGCCCTCTCTTCCATCTTTGAGTAGGGATTTCCACTCCCTTGATAGAATCATCGGAGGGTGCTCATACCCGGGGTTCCTTTCTAGGTGAACCCTATATTGGTCTTGGGCAATCTTCATATGTTGTTCAGTCGTCTTTAGGACCTTTGTTGTATTGAAGGTATCATTGCCGAACATACCAACCAACTGATTAGTCATATCATCCTTTAAATTTTTTGTTTGTCTGTCCCACCTTGTGCATATTGTGCACCCGAAGATCTCCAAGGTTAAATCATTTAGATTTTTATAAAAAAAAACATCATTTCCTACAAAACAATCATGCTATCATTAGTTAAAAAAAACGTTTATTGGTATATTACAATCAAATTATAAAAGTAAATTAAACAATGTATAATTACCTGGGATCTTCTCTATATTTATTGGAACGATTTCCTCGTTCTCCAAAAATGTTGTCTCTATTGAACCCATGCTAGTGACAAAGGGAATATCTAGGAAATGTTACTTCAGTATCAACATTACTAGTAGGCTCTGCATCCACTCCTTCATCTGCACGATCTAGCGTGCGTTGGTTAGCAGTGGTTGCACTATCTGTTGGCCTCAGAGGTTTTGTGGAACATGTTGTCAACTATTTAGTAGACAAAAATGGTGCAGTACATGGTGTACATGGAGTCATTTGCTCACTGGTCCAAACACCGCCTTCACCACTAGTGTGTGGTCGCAAAAAATCCTGTATATATAAACAATTCAATTATAAGTTCACTATCATATAAAAGTAAAAATTATAAATTTCTAAATGAATTGATATTATGATTCAAGATTTCGTGACTTACTTTCAACGCCCGAGATCTCTTTACCAACACTTCAACCTTGGCTTTAATCTCATCTGTCTGCTGAATAATGAATAGCAGATGAAGGATATCCACATTATTTTTTTCAAGGTCTTCTCTATCACCTTAACTGGGTCTATATAAGAACCAATGTTAGCATCACTCAACAACTCATTCACATCAAAATATATGGATTGTTGTGATGTTGTTTCATAAACTGAATCATTGGTCTGCAACAAAAATATATAAAACATTACTCATGCGTTAAAGCAATAGTTTGAAGAAAAAATTATATTAACAAAACATATCTATCATGATAGATTCCTAGAATTACATCTAGGTTTAAATGATGCCTAGATGACGG
The DNA here is from genome assembly GCA_001517045.1 of Pseudotsuga menziesii. Classification (NCBI taxonomy): domain Eukaryota; kingdom Viridiplantae; phylum Streptophyta; class Pinopsida; order Pinales; family Pinaceae; genus Pseudotsuga; species Pseudotsuga menziesii. The sequence continues at coordinate 719,183 of LPNX010877140.1, forward strand.
TGTGGTCTGATCTACAGCTAGGGAATTTCCCTGATAATCCACCTGCAAAAAAAGAACTAGACAAGATTATCATAATGAAAGCCTTTATACAAACGAAAAAATACATAAAAAAAACATTATGCTACATTTTATATATCTGTACAATTTTGAATTATTTAAATTCTAGAATTACATTCAGGTTTACCTGTTTCCCCAAGGATGATGTTGTCTGATCAACATCTGGGTGGCTTCCTCGATCAACACTCTACATAAAATATAGATAAGATTATATAAACCAAACGAATATACTCTTCAAAAAACGTAACAACATAATTGTTTGTACATATTAAATTTGTACAATGGAATCGATGTATACCTGCCACCTCGAGGTAGGTTTGGTAACATCTACTATGAGGGAGGTACCCCTCACAGAACCCTGCATCAAAACCATAGAAAATAATTACCTAACAAAACCAAAATACTTACTAAAATAATATAATAACATAACATTTTGATGTACTTATACTTGTACTATTACAAAGATGTATACTCGCTTCCTCAATAATGGTGTACTCCTCTGACCAGTTGGTGGGGTGATGCGCCCTCTATCACCTCCCTGCAAAGTAAACTGGTGCAGGTTCGAGATTAATCCCAGCCAAACCAACCAGCACGTCTAATATCTGGTGGCTCCTACACTTAGGAGGATTTCCAAATTTAGCCCTTGGCCAAATTCTGCTAAAAAATTGCCTTCCTGCAATTCTGCTTCCACAATCGCCTTTCCACAACTCTGTTTCTGCAACATATTTTCTACAATAGGCCTTCCCGCAATGGGTTGTGGGATTCGGGATGCCAACTTCCCAAATTTTCTTCCCCGCAACAGATTTTCCACAAGCGGGTTGTAGGATGCAGGATGCCAACTTCCCAAATTTGCTTCCCTACAACAGATTTTCTGCAAGCGGGATGTAGGATGTGGGATGAGGGATGCCAGCCAACTTTCCAAATTTGTTCCCCGCAACTTCCCTCCGCAATTATTTTCAGTCGTCAGATCATTGTGGCCTTCCCCACGATCGTTGATCTACTCTTTATTGCGAGTCTCATAGATCTTTGTGGACCCATTACTGCCCTCGCAACTTCCGTTGTGGATCTCTCCTGGACCACCAAATCTTCGTCTGCGGACTCAATATCCGTCATTCATTCTCTGCAATAAACTAGTGAAGGAAGAAAATCTATAGGTTGCGCTGATTGATAAGAGAATCGATCAATCCATCCTACAATCTCTAAGATTCACTAGCCTACTTCTTCTATGCATGCATTTACAAATTATACCAACTATTCAAGCAAAAATTTAACACTTGAATCAATAAATTCATAGAAATACATAGATGTTTAGGAAACCGCTGAAGTCAGCTCTTCACGGATTCACATTTCAAAATAGTAAATGCATAGAGGCTAATAATACTGCAAGCATATAGCTTCTCTTCCTATTAAGCAACCACACAACCACACATCTCGGCTCTCTTCTTCAATCTATTAAAATATTTACAAGCGAAACCAGACACAGGTCTATCCATCTCTCTTTGCAAACTCAGAATTCTAAGGTTGAAGATCAGAACCCCCTCTACTTCTCTAATTCACCTATTTAAGCTAAAATGTTACCTCCTACACTGAGTGGTCCTGCAACTGAAAACAAACAACTACAAAGCATGATGAAAAACGTACCTGTCTCAACAAAACAAACTGCGGCTTGATCTCCATGTAGGGATTCATGATACACAATCACTCCTACTGGTGCTAACAAACTATGACTCATCAAAACACAAAAATATGCCACAGCATGTAACCAACTCATCACATTGCTGGCATGCCACGATGCTCCTGCATCAGACTCGCAAGGGTGAAAAATTATGAACCCCTTTGCATTAGGTTAGCTACAGTGAAACCCTTGGCTTCCAACTCTACAATGCTCATCCAAATAGAATCCTCTATTGGTCGCTTCTTCCATTTGACCAAATACTCCAGATAGTCCTTTTTCCTTGTACCCCTTACCACTTTAGTGTTCAGAATGGCCTCAACTTCTAATGCCTACGCCACAGGCATTTGCCCCACCCATTGTAAGTATTCAGTAGGATCTTCACCTTCTACAAAGGTTCCAGTGTCACCTACTCCATAAGGATATAGATTTGCAACATTAAATATTGGTGAAATACCCACTCCAGTTGGCATCTCTAACTCATAAGCATTCACTGAGAATTTTCTGATTATCTTGTAGGGTCCAATATTCTTCATCTTCAGCTTGTTATACTCTCTCTTTGGAAATATGTCTCTCTTTAGATATGCTAAGACCAAGTCTCCTGCTTCATAGTTATTCTCTCTCCTTTTGGAATCTGGTCTGGCCTTGTAATTGGTGTTACTCTGCTGTAACATTTCTTTCACTTGCTCTTGTAGTTCATTGATCCTCATTGCAAACTATTCTCCATCAACACTCCTTTTCTCCATTTGACCTAAGTCACGAATTTCACACACTCCTCTTGGATGCATTCCATACAGAATTTGAAATGGAGTCATCCATGTACTCTTGTTTGGTGAATCATTATAGGCAAACTCAACTTGAGCTAACACTCTGTCCCACTGCTTAGGACTCTCTCCAATCAAAATTCTCAACATGTTTCCCAAAGTCATATTAACTACCTCTATCTTTCCATCAAACGATGGGTGACACGCTGAACTAAAGTTCAGTCTGGTACCCAAATTCCTCCATAAGGTCCTCTAGAAATGACCCGTGAACTTCACATCTCTTTCTGATACAATGCTTCTAGGTAAACCATGTAGTTTCTCAACTTCATCGAAGAACAAGTTAGCAATGTGTGTAGCATCACTAGTCTTGTAGCATGGAATGAAATGTGCCATCTTAGTGAATCTATCAACAACTACGAAGATAGAATCATGTCCTCTCTGAGTTCTTGGTAAACCCAGAATGAAATCCATACTCACGGAATCCAAAGGCCTAGTTGGAACAAGAAATGGTGTATACAACCCTGTGTTCTGGCTTCTTCCTTTACCATGCTGGCATACTCTGCATCTACTTACAAAATTTTCAACTTTAGACCTCATCCTTGGACAGAAATAGAAACGACCTAACTATCCAAAGGTTTTATCACTTCCAAAGTGACCTTCCATACCTCCATTTTTTTTTCCTGTATCAAGTTCTCTCTCATGGAACACCTTGGTATACACAGTTTACTATTTTTAAAGAGTAAACCATATTGTAGTGTATACTCCATCCATGGCTCTCTGTCCACCTCCAATGGATTCTTACAAGCCCTATAAGCTTCCTGGAAATCAATGTCAGTCTCATACAAATACCTTAAATGCTCAAATCACAAGACTTGGATCAGATTCTCTTGCAAAATCAGTAATCTCCTACTTAAGGCATCAACTACTCTGTTTGACTGTCCACTTATGTGCTTCAACGTAAAGGTGAAGCTCTGTAAGATCTCAACCCACTTGACATGTTTCAGGTTCAAATTAGGTTGTTGCATAATGTACTGCAAGGCATGGTTATCAGAATATAACACAAATTCTCTAGGCATCAAATAATGTCTCCAATGCTTCATTGCTTGAACAATAGCATAAAAATCCTTGTCATAAGATGAATACTTCTGCTTTGCATCATTCAGATTCTCACTGAAATACGCTATAGGCCTGTCCTCCTGACTGAGTACAGCTCCGATTGCTACTCCATTGGTGTCACACTTTACTTGGAAAGGGTGTTTGAAGTATGGTAGCTTAAATACTGGTTGTTCAATGATCTTCTTCTTCAATAACTGAAAACTCCTTTCAGCCTCTGCTGTCTATTGAAATGGCTTTCTATCCTTCTTAATTGTCTCGATAATAGATGCACAAATACCACTAAAATTATTTATAAATTTCCTATAAAAACTTGCCAATCCATGAAAACTTCTTACCTCAAATATGTTCCTAGGTAAAGGCCAATCAATGATTGCTTGCAACTTTTCTGGATCCATCTTCAACCCATCTCTTGAGATAACAAATCCTAAATATACCAACTCTGGCTTCATAATTGTGCACTTCTTCACATTTACCAACAACTTTTTCTGTTGTGGCCTCTCTAAAACATATCTTAGATGCTTCATATGATCTTCTTCTATTTGGCTGAAAACCAAAATGTCATCAAGGTAAACTATCACAAACTTACCTATGAAATCTCTCAAGACTTCATTCATCAATCTCTTAAAAGTGCTTGGTGTGTTGGACAATCCAAATGGCATGACCAACCACTCATACAACCCATCATTTGTCTTAAAGGTTGTATTCCACTCATCTCCTTCTCTGATTCTGATCTGATGATATCCACTCTTCAAATCAAGTTTTGAAAATCACGTTGCCCCACATAGGAAATCCATCATGTCATCCATCATTGGTAATGGAAATTTATATATGATCGTAATATTGTTAATTTCTCTAGAGTCAGTACACATCCTCCACTCACCATCCTTCTTTGGTGTCAGTACTGCTGGTACTGCACATGGAATCAGATTCTTCTGGACCAAGCCTTGGACCTGTTTCCCCACTTCTTCATTCTCTTGAGGTGTTAACCTATATGCTTCCTTGTTTGGTAAATTGGCTCCTGGAATAAAATCATCCACCATGATGTCACTAAACTCACTCAACATCTCCTAAATCTCCTCAGGTAGATCTGTCACGTTAGTCTTCATTGCCACCACTCTCGATTTGCATACCACAGCATATTTCAACTCTTCCTTCTCAATATGTTGCAAATATTGTTTTCTTGACAACATAAAGAATTTGGGTGCTGACTGTCCTGCTGTACCACCTTCTTGTAAAGGGTGAAGTACATGTCTTATCCCATTCTGCTCAAAACTATGACAATTACTCCTACCATCATGAATCAATTTCTTATCAAATGGCCATGGTCTTCCTAACAGTATATGAAAAACATCTATGGGCATAACATCACACATAATATTGTCCTTATATGGATCTATTTGGAAACCAACTTCACACTGCTCACTTACCAGGATTTGATGTCCTTTATGTAACCAAGATACTTTGTATGGAATAGGATGCTTGGTCCTCCTTAAAATCAGCTTCTCCACCATCCCTGTGGAAATAATATTGTCAGTGCTTCCCTATCAATCACCATCTTACACAACTTCCCTTGGACTTTACACATAGTCCTGAATAAATATTTTCTTTGAGTCGGCTCTGCTTGCTCCTTCTCAGGTTTCAACAAGAATTTATTCATCATCAAAGCCTCTCCTGTCTCTGGAAAATATTCCACCATTGTCCACTCTTCTTGTTGCTGCTCATTTTGATCTACATAGGCTCTTCTGTGTCCTATTTCTTCCTTCCCTGGACATTCAAATGATTTATGCCCCAACTAGTTGCATTTGTAGCACCTAATGATAGTTTCTCTACCTCTTTCTCTACCTCTACCTCCTTGGTAAGGTCCTCTTCTGCTAGAGTCACTTCCTCTACCATGATGCTCTTGTTGGTTATAGTTACTGGACTCTCCTCTCTGTGCTCCAAATCATCCTCTTCCAGTTACTTGTTCTCTTCCTTTGGTTGAAGCTCAACCTCTGTTGAAGCTCTTCCTCCTCGCTATATTTTCTTCTTCCCTTAAGACACATTGATACACCTCCTCCATTGTTCTAGGTGATATCATACTAATCTCTTCTTGGATATCCATCCTTAGACCATTGACATATCTAGCAGTATTTTCTGCTAACTCTTCCACATATCCTCCCCTTAGGTTTACTTTGTAGAACTCTTCAGTGTACTCTCTCACTGTTAACAATCTTTGCCTAAGGTTATGTACCTTTCTATACAGAATTAACTGGTAATATTTGGGCAAGAAATTATCCCTCATCTTTGCTACCATCTTATCCCAGCTCTTTATCAATCACTTATTCTTCCTCCTTCTTTTTGCTTACACATTATCCCACCAAAAGGATGCATTCCCTTTCAACCTTGTCACAGCCAATCTGACTCTCTTGTCTTCTTCAATCTCATCATACTCAAAGTACTTATCTAGCTCACTGATCCAGTCAATAAGACTTCCATCATAGGTAGGAAACTCAGGTTTCGGCCTTGAAATTTCTCCTAGAATTGATCTGAAATATCTTAGCTTTGATTTCTCCTACATAGGTGCAACTTCTTCTATTTTCTCTTCATCCTCAGGTTCACTTACGTTCCCTGCTTCTGGGTCTCTTCGTATGTTGGTCTCCATGGCTTCCAAATGTATTCGTAGCTCCCTCATTTCCTCCATAATTTCTACATTCACCGTTGGTCGACCTCTATCATGACCTCTCGCTTTGACTATGTGTGCAACCATCCTATTGCACTAAGCCTCTACAATAACAGTTCTCTTTCACACTATTACAACTTACCTCACCAAGCTGCTTCTTTGTACTTGGTCTTTTGGTAGTGCTGGTCCTCTATCTAGAACCCCTTGAGAACTCTTCTTTTCTCTTTCAGGATTCTACTGCTATTCTTTTCTCTCACACGAGCTTCTCCTTGCTTTGATACCAAAATTGGTGTAGGTCCAGGATCAACCACATCCAACCCAACCAGCACCTCCAGGATCCTGTGGATCCTACACTTAGCAGGATTGCCAAATTTATCCCTCGACCAAATTCTTCTCAAAAATTTCCTCCCCGCAATTCTGCTTCCGCAACTGCCTTTCCGCAACAGAGTTTCCACAACAGGCCTTCCCACAATGGGTTGCAAGATGTAGGATGCGGGATGCCAACTTCCCAAAGTTGCTTCCCCGAAACTCTCTTTCTACAACAGATTTTTCGCAAGCGGGTTGCAAGATGCGGGATCCGGGATGTCGTCCAACTTTCCAAAGTTGTTCCCCGCAACTTCCCTCCGCAATTATTTTCAGCCATCAGATAGTTTTGGCCTTCCCCATGACCGTTGATCTACTCTTTCGTGTGGGTCTCATAGAGATTTGTGGACCCGTTATCTCCCTCGCAACTTTCGTTGCGGATCTCTCCTGGACCGTTAAATCTTCGCCCGCGGACTCAATCTATGCCATTCATTCTCTGCAATAAACTGGTTAAGGTAGAAAATATGTGGGTTGCACCGATTGATCAGAGAATCAATCAATCCAGCCTACAATCTCTAAGATTCATTAGCCTACTTCTTCTATGCATTCATTTACGAACTATACCAATTATTCAAGCAACAATTTAACACTTGAATCAATAAATTCATAGAAATATACAAATGTTCAAGAAACCATTGAATTCGGCTCTTCACAGATTTAGAATTCAAAACAGTAAATGCATAGAGGCTAATAATACTACAAACATATGACTACTATTCCTATTAAGCAACCACACAAACACATAGCTCGACTCTCATCTTCATTCTATTAAAATATTTACAAGGGGAACTTGACACAGGTCTGTCTGTCTCTCTCTGCAAACTCAGAATTCTAATGTTGAAGAGCAGAACCCCCTCTACTTCTCTAATCCTCCTATTTAAGCTAAACTATTACCTCCTACGCTGAGTGGCCCTGCAAATGAAAACAAGCAACTACAAAGCATGATGAAAAATGTCCCTATGTCAACAAAATGGACCGCGGCTTGATCTCCATGCAAGGAGTCATGATATGCAATCACTCCTACCGGTACTAACAAACTATGACTCACCAAAACACAAAAATATGCCACATTATGTGACCAACTCATCACATTGCTGAAATTCCATGATGCTCTTGCATCATAAACATAGAAAAATCAATCAAAATTTCAACAATCTACTAATGAAAAATCCTAAATATGTTAAAATAATTAATAAAAGGTTGGGTAAATTGTTGGATGTACCACATCCATAGTAACTGTGTTTGTATCTAGTTGATTCAAATTGTAATTAATAAGAAGCTCTTCCCCTGCAACTATTGATTTAATGGAACATACAAATACACAGTTTCCTTCACGCCCCTCAAATATGCAGTTGGGTTGCTTAAGTGTAGACATTGGTTGTGTATTGTTTATAAACCCCGCAATTTCCCAGTTGACTTTGGCCTTCTGTCAATGTACAATGTTTCTCATTTATTTTGATCTTGGTCTTTCAGTTGTAAATAATTTGCTGACAACCCATATCTATGCATACTTCATGTATATTGGACTAGGCGCATCCAATCTTTGTAGTTGTAAGAGGGTCCAACATACTCCATCAATTATGTACATCTGTCGTAACCAACCTTTATGCCATCCATGCAAAACAACCCCAATCCATGTAATGACAACGGTGCAATTCTATATATCCTCTCATTCACACAAAAATCTAGGTTGAGTTGAGGAATATTGATAAGTTCCCATTGTTTCACTAGATGTTTGTACCTTAAGGGCACCTCGACGATTTCTATTGTCTCATCATCATAGGAACATGACCTCTCTCATGTGAGAAAAAATTCCATGATTTTATTGAATTTTCTTCTCATCTTTGGACATCTAGTTGATCTAGCCTTTTTAGATCTACTTGATGTCTCACTTTCCTCCAACCTTTCTAAACTCCCCTCGCTCAAGGAGGACAAGTCCGACAAATACATATTTGGTTCTACCTGCAACATGGCTGAAAAAAACTTGGCAAATAAGAGCAAAATACCATCATGTTAAAAAAACCTCCAACCAATACCAATTTTAAGCAAGAAAAGGATGTACAAGCCAAGATGGATAATTTTTTGTAACTTTTTTTCAGAAGAAAAATAGGTGTTCCTTGATATTCAATAGTGAATCAATGGTAACTTGTACATAGTTCTGACAATAAGTCTTTCTAGACGCGAGTGAAGATACGTATCAAAATATTTCCCAAGAGGAGGGATAGAACCCACAATCCCAAGATGGTTGAAGTAGCAATACCACAGCGAGAACATAAGGAGCCCAAAAATATTATCCAAGGAGGCACCGAGGGTGGAGAAAACACACCCCTGGGGGATTAAAACAAAATCTATATCCCCGACTAAAACAAGAAAGATGCTAATGTATCCCATACTCGAAAGAACAAAAAAAGAGTATGCCACATAAATAAAAAATCTCTTAAAAGAGTTGTATCATGCCTTCCTCAATGATTTCTCCTTATAAAAGTTCTGAGAAGGAGAGGAGGCCAGCGTTCATATTCAATGCTTCCTTGTATAAATGGTCTGCACACATATTGTGCTCCCTATAGACATGCCTAAAGTCATATAACCCATGAATTGAAGTCATCATTAGTGTAGCATATGTGTCAAATTTAATGGATATCCGTGTTATACCAAAATCCTATCACCATCATGTGATAAGACCTTTGACATACCTACTTGCCCTGAATCCCAGCTTCTGGAGTGAAGACTAAATGGTTTTTTATCAGTCTGTCATACAAATTCCCAGCACCGTACATGCCCCTTTATCCAGGAGCAGTACCCCTGCTCGCACCACCTTTCATTGGTTGTCCACAAGTGGTGCCATCGCCCATTGCCCCTAGTCCATAGGCGGTTATTACCAAAACCGCTCTGTCATAGAAGGAGAAGTGTGGTACCCTGGGTAAAAAAAGAAAAAGAGAAGCTTCTCGAGGCTTCTAGATGATAAGCCTCGTGTACTACCTTATCCCTACTATTGTGGGTTGGTTGAGCTCGAGATCCCTCATCCTAGGATCTTAGAGGCCACCTCACCCACTAATTTCTCAACCATCTCTATCCATTAAAGCCCTATAAATATGAGCTCATATCCATGGTTGAGGGGAGAACATTGAAGGTATTGTTATGCTGTTGGACTGATTCTTGGCCCATGATCATTTGGAGAGAGCATAGAGAGATAGAGTCGGAGCTTTTGGGGATGAAGAGTTGGTTTCATGGAGATGCATGTCAACACTAAGGCTTGGTTGTAAACTTCTTCATATTTCTAATGCAAGTTGATTTTCTGTCCCATATATATTGTTGATGTTTGATTTCAGATATATATTGCTAGATTCCTTAGTCACTAGCATAGATTAGTAGATCATATTCTGGTTGCTTTGATCTATTTCATGTTGAGCTTGATTGCAGGTACATAGGCGGACTATCAAAGCCTTGTATTCCAGATATCTATAGCATCTAGGGAGAGTTAACGGCCTCTATGATCTATTTGTTCTGGATCTGAACCATTCAGACCAGCGGAACACCTTACTATCTGCAGGAGGTGAAATATTTCGGTTAACAAATCTGGTGAATCCGCTGGGGAGTAATTGTTTTCAGTTGTTTTGATCTTCCTCAGTCTGCAACTCTTGTCCAAATCCAGGCTCCGTTTTCTTCAACTCTTTTCAGTCAGATCTACTTTCTGATTTGTATTATTTGGGTTTGAAATTTCCAGATCTGTTTAGATCTTATTCATTTCGGTCTTTTATGCTCTGTTTCCATACTCAATTCAACAGTATCTACCTTGATATTTCTTTCTTCTTGTGTTTTGGATTTTTATAGGGAACCACACATGTTCTCTTGGCAAGGAGTGGTGCCACCACCTGTGTTCTGTTAGCAAAAGGCGGTGCCACCGCCTAAATCTAGTGAGCAAGAAGCGGTGCTGCCTCAAAACTACCTGTCAGCAGCTTCATCTGTGCGGTGCCAGGTAGGCCCTGTTGCCACCTCTCACACACCTGGGTCATGTGGCAGAAATCTTCAAGCCACTTGGTGTGTCCTTCAGGGCAAGTCTTGAGTCAAGGCTGTCACCTTGTTCTTGACTCCTCCGTTTAGGCTCAACTCCTAACGAAGCCAAGGGGGTAGACCCTATTAAGTTACTAAGGATAATTACTTAGTATGGTGATGTTAAACTGAATGAGTTACTTAGGAGTTTGAAATTTAACTATAGACAATCAAAGATGACAAGATACAAAAATGAACACATGAAAGCACAATGCTGAGACACAATATATATATAAAGCAAGAAAATAACCAGTGCCTTAGAATGGAGTCAAAAATAAAATCAATGTACTTGCATGTGCTTGGAGTGAATGTTTTGCTATTGCCTCTTGGTACATTTTAAGTTAAATTTGAGGTGTGAGTTGATTAAAACTAGGCGAAGGGGTGGACTCCAGATATACCCGAGAGTACTTGGAGTATGTCCAAAACTAAACCTTCATGACTACTCACAAGGAATATGTGGGCTGAATGGAGTCTTTGGGGCTATTGTTCATAACGCACTTGTTAGGGTGTGACAGAGATCGGCGCCTCAAGGTCACTTTTCAGAAGTTCCCGCTTCCTTTGGGTATTTTTATACCGTGATGGTTTGATCTAGGTGTTGGATTTTCACCTGATGGTTTGTCAATTTGGGAGAGTGAGTCCTAATTATACTAGTTTCTCAAGTTCTTTTGATACTGCTTGATTGATCGGATGAACCGCAACCAAGTGTAGAGCATACACACCGGAGTCTTGTCAATTTTAGTAAATTTTAAAATGGGTGTTCTTGTTAAAAGAAAACCCTCTAGGAACCTCTTTCGATCCAAGTGGATCTCAATCGAGGAATCAAGGAGGGGTTAATTTTATAATTCTTAATAAAACAAAATATGATATCAAATGAAACATAAAATATGAACAAACCACAATTTTCTAATTAGACTACCACGAACCTTTCTTCACCTTTCGGCTCAAAGGAGGCTCGTGGGGTAAGTATTAAAGTTACTTTGAAAACAATAAGAATGGAATATGGAATTGATTTTATGTCAAAGTATACTACCCTGTAGATTAATACTACTCTAGATTAAAAAATGATGAACAAAAAGCAAAAAAAAGACACGGACGCAAATCCCCCCAGGGGGGATGGGGAATGGGCTCGAAAGAGCCTATTCAAAAATTATTTTTATTAACAGTGGTTACAATATCAGAGAACTGATATAATTCCTCTTTATCCTTATACAAAGTGAAATCAAGAGCTTACAAAGTGCAAAAATTAAAGGTTTTAGTCAAATGGGAGACCCCTGGGGGGATTTGAACGCTCTTGAGGCCACTTTCAAACAGAAGCTTCCTTTATTTTCTGTCAAACATGATAAAAACTAGCAAGCATATTAGACTAAAATATGCCCAAAATCACTCTGAAAGTACCTTTGGGTCAGCTTACTTTTAACAAAAAAAAACTAAGTTAAGACTAGTTAAAAAAGGTGAAAAGGAACTAAGGAAAGCAATATTTCCTTGGGATATTCACTTGCCTTTTGGGCAGCCAATAAGATGTGAAATTTTATTTCAGAATATGAAATTTTAAATTACAGAAAATAGAAATCAAATGCATGCAAGCTACAAATTTTCTTTAAAATTACATGCAAAAAAGGACGATTTCCCTAAAGCTAGATCTAGAATGCTTATGAAACCTTTTAAGAGAAAGATATAGACTATGGGATTTGAGGGGATATATCTATGTTGAAATTAATTTTAATATGATATATCTAAACAAAATCAAAGCTATGAACAAAGTAACCGGGTAAAAGAGTTGATTTTTTTAAGAAATGAGAAGAAGAGGAGAGAAGGTCGGCTCGTTGCTTGAATGGAGTAAGCTGAAAGGAGGCCCTTTTTTGGAGTGATGAGGGACATATTCTTGAGCTTATTGGATAAGGAATGGTGTCAATCTTGATCCACACCTTCATCTAATCAGGATCCTGCAACTAGATAACACAAGCCTGCACACACCTCGTGAGATCTGGATATAGATGTATAAAGCAACAAAAATGAAAGATCATGCAAAACTAATCTTATTTAAGCATATAACTGAAATTTTTGAGCATACATCATATGTATAAACAATATCAAGCAATATAACTTGCCTAGTTTACACCCTTACTTGATTCAACCGATTCCTTGAAGCCAGAACACAGAAGCAGCACATAATTTGGAAAGAAATTGCAGTTACCACATCAGCAGCATAACACTGAGAATCCACACAGACACATGCACTACACAGTATAGCCTCCAAAGCTTCTTTATTCACAAATGATGATCAATACACAATTACAATGGAAAACCCTTCAATCCAGCTCTAACTAGCTTGGAAGAGGGAGCCTCAGCCATGATATATACAAAAAATAGGACATCCAACCCAGGGGGGTGCAATTCCTCAAGGAATCAGATGAAATCAGATGATGGAGAGTCAATCAATGTAGAACTGAAGCTTAACTGAGCCTACTTGTCAACCAGGGGCTTGATTGAGCTGACACATCAACCCATACACCGACACATTAGTCCACAAAGCATCCAGGAGAGTCCACACGTGTGGAGGAGAGAGAGAGAGGGTGCAATTCCCCATGAAGACAGCTGAAGATCAACTCTAAATCTGATTTGATCACCTCCTTCAGTCAAGGATTTGTTAGATCCAGTCAATCTGCTTCAGATCCGACTGATTTCAATCAAATCGGCTGAGAATCCATTGATTTATGATTTTGGATTTGCTCCATTATTCATCAATTTATTAATTAAAATAATCAATAATTGATTTTTGGGGCTTTCTGACCTGAGTGATGGAAAAACACTCAAAACTAGGAAATAGTGGGTCCATGGGTTTACATGGTGCTCTTAGCTTGAAAATTAGCACCTACATGACTGAAATTGATTATTTGGCCCACTTTTATTACAAAATCAATTTTTCCAATTAAACTATTAAAAAATAGCCTAAGTTTTGGAAAAATTAAATTTTAATAAAAAACACTGAAAAAACTAAAAAATTGAAAAATTGAAAAAACCTAGGGGGACTTAGACGTGTTCATATGACTCTACCATGATGTCTAGCATGCTTATACATTGACACACAGACTCTAATAACCTTAATAGGCCTAAATGCCAAGCCGACCACCCCAACTTTGGAGGTATGGAGTGAAAAACTCAGAAATTATTAGTTGTTTATTCAATAACCAATAATAACCAAGGGAAAAAACACCCTAGGCTAATCAGATTGACACATAAAGTCTAAGAGACTGAGTCTTTTACAGACACTATCATGCTAGAGCATTTATTACAATTCCCCCATGGGGTATGAACATGTGATATAGTACAACAAGCACTTCCCAGAAGTACTTCCAAAGGTCTTTTGAAGTCTGAACAAGTTAACCGTGTCGGGTTCACCAGGCTCACTTGATAAAAAACCACTAAGTACAACTTAGGTGGTAACATTATGGCTCCATCTAGGGACACATTCTTTGACTGATCTTCTATTCAGAGGAGAGGATGTGAGAACTCTGGAATCTCTGGGTCCTGCATGGTAATTAGAGTTTGTCAGTAACATGTATACATAAGAAAAAATTAACTATAAAAACAAACTAGTGTACATAATTAGTCTATGATGTGCAAAAAGGAATATTTTACAAAGTAATGTACAAAGAAAAATTTTCCAGCATGGTACAAAATAACTATAATACAACAACATCTATGATACAACAATATGATATATAAAATTTAGAAATATATGCAGGGCAAGGTTTAGAAATTGGCCTTGAAACCACCGATGCCAATAAAGGCATCAAACTGTCTCGGCGAAAAACAACTTGAGGAGGAAACCATTCACTGGAAAGCTCAATCTTTCTCCTTCTAGGTCATTTAGATAGAAGGAGTTCGTTCCTGCTATTTCATCGATGATGTACGGTCCCAACCACAAGCTGTCGAGCTTTCCATGTTTCCCAGGTTTTTCCTGTCGTTTGTCCCAACGTAAAACCGTGTCACCTACTTGGAAGGACCCTAGCCAGGTAGACTTATCAAAGGCTCTCTTGACCTTGTCTGAATTTTTGATACTATGGTCAAGAGAGTTTCTTCTGCTCTCATCTAGCTCGATCAACTAGTTTATTCTATTCTGGATGGCCTCTTGATCTAAGCTGAAGGTCTGGAGAAGCTGATAAACTGGAAGCTTTAGATGGACTAGTAAGGTGACATCAAGGGCTCCTCCTGGTTGAACTTTTCTTGGTGATTCTGTCGGCCCATAGGGCTAATTTGATCTTGCTATCCCAAGCCTTCTTGTTGTCACCCACAATTTTTTTTATTATGGTCATTAAGTTCTTGTTACTTGATTCCGCTAGACCATTTCCTTGGGGATAGTACTTTGATGAGTGGGATAGGATAATGCTGTACTTGAAACAAAAAGATGGAATATTGGAAGAAACAAAGCATGGGCCATTATCCGTGATGATTCTAGCTGGCACACCGAATCTTGTGATAATATTATCTTCTAAGAAATCCATGACTATAGCATCGGTTGCCTTCTTGGTGGGTATCGCCTCTACCCACTTGGTAAAATAATCAGTGGCGGTAATAATCCAAGAATAACCATTGCTCGAGTTATCTTTGAACTTACCGATGAAGTCAAGCCCCCACTGCTGGAAAGGGGCTTGGACTACAATTGGATTCAAAGGAAAGGATTTCATTTGTTTCTTTTCGGTGAATAACTGACAATGGGGGCAAACTCTGACAGCCTTGTGCACATCTGAAAATAGGCTTGGCCAATAGTAGCCTACTCTAAGGATTTTTTGGGCGGTTGTTTTTGCTGCAAAATGCCTACCAAAATATCCTGAATGGAACTCAACCATGAGTTTCTTGGCCTCAGGTTCATCGACACATCTAAGTATTAAACCATCGGGGTTTCTCCAACCCAAAACATTTTTTGTCAAACAATACTTAGTTGCTTTCAAACTTAATGCTCTTCTATTATGGCCAAGTAAGTGATTGGGGTATGTAAGGTTGCGTTGGAAAAATATGATGTCGGTGTACCAAGGGTGCTGCTCTAATCTCTGAAGCTCGTCTGATACACTTTGCTCTGAATCACTGTTCTGGCAGATTATTCCTAAGGCCTTTTCATTTCCTTGGGTCAACATCTTTGCAAGACCCTGTCCCTTAATTAATTTAGTAGGTTTATCTCCAAATAATATTCTTGAATATTTGAAACCCACTTACCCCTGATTCCTAGACAATCCTGTTGAGACATGATATCCTTGACAGTTGCATGGGGTACATATCCAATGATTTTGGAGTAACCTATATAAGTTCTGAAATGTTTAAGGGACTTGAAAAGATCATAGGCCTGTTTCTCCATCGTGGTATACTTCAACTCTGAATTTTGTAAGGCTCTACTCATAAAGGCTATGGGTTGCTCTTGTCCTTCCTTATTATTTTGAAGCAAAACACCGGCAATGGTGTCTTCTGAGGCAAAGGAAAATATCTGGAATTCTTTGGAATAATCTGGACTAATCAAGACTGAAGACATGGATATGGAATTTTTGATAGACTTGAATGCAACTTTCCCTTCATCCGTCCACTCAAATTTAGCATCTTTCTTTAATAACTTTTGTAGAGGTTTCATTAATTATGCTAAATTTGGGATGAATCTTCTTATGAAATTGATTTGACCATTAAAGGACTGGAGAGCTTTTAGATTCTGAGGAAAGGGGACTTTCTTAATGGCTTCAACTCTCTCAGGATCAACCTTGACACAATCCTTAGAAATGATGTGCCCCAACAACTTGCCTTCATCAACTCCAAAGATTGACTTGGCGGGATTCAAGGAAATACCATATTTCCGACATCTTATAAAAA
>LPNX010877143.1:0-13244 GCA_001517045.1 Pseudotsuga menziesii
TTCTTAAGCTAAACTTAATGATAAATAAATTAAGAAATCTTTAAGAAATTAATAATTAATAAATTAGGGAAGCCTTAGCCGTGCAACCACCCCATTAATTTTGCTTAAACATATCCCACGCGTGTTTTTCTTATACAAAATGCATGCGCATTTTGACTCTATATAACGCGTGCATGTTTTGGGACTGTTAAAACAGTGAATTGTCTTTGTCCGAGAGCAACTTCACTCTGTTCTTATGAAAATTCCAATTAGCGCACATTTTTTTTCAAGAGCACGAGCCTGCCTTTGGAAATACTCACAATCTACACATTCTCCATCATTATTTTTGTTATGCAGGTGCAGCATTGAGGACATCTTTCATGGTTGAGGAGCACACAGGATAAGATATCAAGCTTCAATGTCATTTCATGGTGATGGTGGATATAACTTTCATTTGCTTATTTTTCAAGAGAACCAAAGGTAAATTTTCCCATTCATTATTGTTTTGATGGGAAATATGAACAATTGACAAGGAAGATTGAAGCACCTTGAAGGATCAATAATTATAAAGCAAGTTAAAGGTTTGGAAGCTTGTAATTGAGGAGCAACAAAAACAAACTATATTGACATTGATGATTGTGGTGATGGGGAATGTACGTAACCGAGGAAGAAAATCAGCAAGGAAGAAGAGACCTCAAGAAGTTATCGAAGAAAAGAAAGAAAAGAAAAGAATAGACATGATGAATCGGAGGCTTTCTTTGGAAACTAATCCAAATCCAATTATAGAGGATACGACAGTTCATCCTATTAATCCAATTATAGAGGATACAGAGGTTTCAAATCCCACATCAAGTCAAAGTGATAAGTTACCATCTCAAGACGAAGCTCATGAAGAGGCGGTGTACATGGAGCCTACTATTGAAGAGGCGTTGGACATGGAGCCTACTGTTGAAGAAGAAAATATTAACCAGACCATCGATGAGGATGTTGGACTTCCACCATCCAACTACCAGGAAGAGAGTGAAGGACAACAAGTTGCTACTGAAACGCCAGAGCGTATTGTTGATGCACCAGATGATAGAAATCCAACCCCCTTACCTCCATTAGAAAGCACATGTCGAAGAAATCCGAAGCGTATACAAGTTGATGAAGGACTCCTCAATTCCATTGAAGGTACGTTATCTAAACGTAGTATTGCTTATCAAACTCAATAGATACTAAATAAATATTTTGAGGAGAAATGTGATGGAGATAAATGTAGATTATTTTTATCATTGTTAAAATCTAGGGGCATGAATATTGTTAGGAAATCGTTAGGGATAAAGATGATAAAGCCTTTTGGACCAAGTTCTCATATAGTTAAAATCTTAGTAGATGCCTTTGGTAAAATTGGTAAGAACACACGGACAAAGGACTGCAATGCGGCTCGTCGTGTGTTGTCACAAGCAATTGTAAATAAGAGCACCAGGGTCCTTCGTTTTCTCAAGCCTACATCTAAACTAGTTAATTTGAATGTAAAAACCCTTTGTAGGTATTCTATTAGAAGAGAACATCTTGACACAACCACCTAGACAATTTTTGGGCCTTTATTGGTCGGTTGCCACGTCATGACATGAAGCTAGTTGATGCAGTAAAGGGACTAGTGTAGAGTTTTTGGCATGATCACACAAGGCCTTCTTCAAACCAGAAGGATGTACTTAAACTGAGAAGGGGTTCAAAGGACCGTGAACCACATATTAAGCATCTTCTTGATATAGCACGGACATAACTATATGAGAAATTTAGGAATGAACATAGACAATTGAATTTGGGGCAAAGATCTTTTGAGAAATGTAAGCCCTGGTATGTTAGAATAAATACTCTTCATAACACTTGTTGTTGTAGATACCATGTAGAATATGAATATTACTATGAAACATTTTTGTACATTCGTCGTGTGTTGCATACTAACCATGTGCAGGATTGCTCCTTGACAATACCGCCGACCTCATCAAGAGAATTCATTCATAGTATCATGTGCAATAGGCCTGAGGGGCAAACTTACTATGCAAAATCCTGTTTGGATGGAACTTGCTCCAACTGTGCTGGAATGGAATTATTGAGCCAATGTATGCATGAGACTGGAGACAATGAATTTGGGAATATGGTCACAGACATGAAAAGTTTCAAATATATTAGCTATGAAATAGTCCCAGGGAAAGAAAGCAAAAAAATACAATTGGTGACATCTCAGGTACATGCATTTATTTATAAACTTATGTTTGAATAGTTTCATTTCATTCCTTACTTACAAGAAAACCTGATATTGAGATCATTTTGTGTCAACAAGTACAAGTTAGTGTCTTCGTCAAGGAATTTATTGAAAAGACACGTCAATATGTTTAGCATGTCCACTTGGCACGATGGTAGGATGAGAAGTTTAGAATATGCAGAGATACATTTCCTCGTGGTACTATACTTTCAGTTGTTGATTTTGCCGAGAACTACAGTCTGCAACCTCAAAATGAGATCCAAAGTCAATATTATCACTCTAAGCAGGTTTCCTTGATGGTGCATATGACATATATGCATGGCCCAAATAGCAGTGAAGAGCAAAGAGAAATTCTAAAGGAATATCACTTCTACATAATTGATGATAGGTGCCATGAATTCCACTATGTACGTCATTGCTTCATCATGTTCTATGATCATTTGAAGGGCAGGAAGATACAGATGGATCGACACTGGATTTGGTCTGATGGATGTGCTGGTCAGTTCAAAAATGCATGCATATTTCAATGGTTGTGTTCATTGCATAAAAACTACAAAGTTCCACATATGTGGAACTATTTTGAGATTGGGCATGGTAAAGGAGAGCATGATGGAGCTGGAGCATGTGTCAAAACAACCCTACGAAGAGAGGAATTGAAATTATCTACAATATCTACTATTCGAAATGCTCAATCTATAGTCAGGTGGCGCACGTCAGTAATGGGAGAGGAATCAACTATGCGAGTAGAATCCACAAGAAAGAGACATGTGGAGAGATTTTTTTGGGAGGTGGTAGACATAGATCGTTAAAATGCATGGGAATGCAAGACTGTTCCTGGGACTCGTGGATTTCATTCGGTTCGAAGCTATGATAACCCAGTATTTGAAATTTGGACCAGAAAACTATCTTGTTTTTGCCCACCTTGTTGTGATGGTGATTGGGATGTGTGTGAATCATTGGATTGGGTTGATGGATGGAATTGCATATCACTTCCACTTGATCAACGTGCAATTGTTGAGTTAACTCCATTGGAAGAAGACAAATCGCCTATTTCTATAGATTTTGATCATGTATCAGACCTTGTACAACTTGGTATGATGCATTTCCTTAACATTTTTTTGTAAAATTTATGTAGTCTTGAAACTCACATTAATGGCCTTCTATCACACACAAAATATTTGATCATATACCTACAATCATTCTATGCAGGACACATATACGCAGTGGTTGCCTCAAAAGATAGTGAATGGGGTGGTGATTACTGGTTGGCACGTTGTATAGAGGGAAATAAAACCCTCATTATGTCCATGACTGATGATGAAAAAAACCACTTCCCCATCGGGTCTATGGTTGTTAAAGGTGAATATCTTACACATGACAACAATGCAAGAAAGAAGGGTGGATATGTTTACATGGATTACAAACCAGGTGCAAGTGTGTATCACTTTACCAAATTAACCATTGGTACAAACCTCCAGGTACGAACAATGCCTAGTCGGAATGCATCGAAGGTACGTTACTTTTTACCGGATACAGAGCACAAGAGACTAATGGAGACCATCATTATAAGAGATGATCTGGAGGGCTTGGTTGTATGATAATAGGTGGGATCTAGCATGATGAGGTATGTATCATTATTGTAATTTTCCCATGTATGTTTCTTATGAATATGTCAATTTTGTGTTCTTATACGCTACTTCTTACTGGATACATAGCACGAGAGACTAATGGATACCATCATTATAAGAGATTATCCATAGGCATTAGTTGTATGATATTAGGTGGGATCTAGCATGATGAGGTATGTATCATAATTTTAATTTTCCCATGTATGTTTCTTATGAATATGTCCATTTTGTATTCTTG
Source organism: Pseudotsuga menziesii (assembly GCA_001517045.1). Taxonomy (NCBI): domain Eukaryota; kingdom Viridiplantae; phylum Streptophyta; class Pinopsida; order Pinales; family Pinaceae; genus Pseudotsuga; species Pseudotsuga menziesii. The sequence continues at coordinate 4,097 of LPNX010877143.1, forward strand.
TACGCTACTTCTTACCAGATACATAGCACGAGAGACTAATGGAGACCATCATTATAAGAGATGATCTGGAGGCCTTGGTTGTACGATATTAGGTGGGATCTAGCACGATGAGGTATGCATCATAATTTTAATTTTCCCATGTATGTTTCTTATGAATATGTCAATTTTTTGTTCTTGATATGCGAAATTTTCCATAATGTTGTTTATAAATATGCCAAAAATTCTCTTGTATGTCAAGTTAATGAACATGCCAAATTTTACGTATGATCAATAAACCATATATATCAATCATATGAACATTTCAAGAACTCATTCACATGATATACATAACATTAGAATACATACATGTATCTCTGTAGGTCATACCTATCAAAGTTCTTTGTAGGCTCTCTTACAGGACTAAAACCATAATTTTTCAAGTAGGTAATATTGTCAATGTTTTCAGCCGATATATACAACTAGGATGATGGAAACAAGATGCCGAAACGATAAACTTATGTTTTAAGGCTTTTATAATTTCCTTCTTGACAGCTCACCTCTACTTAAAAGATAATAAAAGATAATAAGAGATTTGGGCCAAAGCTGGACAATGCATTTCATGCCAACGAAGGCCAAACTTGGAAAACCCTATCCCTAACTAGGCTTTATTATTTAACATGCATGGCCCATAACCATAACCCTACCTAGGAAACCCTAATCCTAACCCTAATCTTATCTTACTGTCACAACTCAATTCAGAATCACTCTAATGTCCAACTCAACTTTTTCAAATCCGGTGGACTTATGCTTCAAATCATGTTGATTCACGAAGTTGACTTTAGTGTGCATGTACTGAGATCATTGAAACCTTTAAATATAATAGTTTTTTCATATGTTATTTATGTAATTAAAATTAACATTTCAAGAAATATTAATATAAGATGTTATTGCTTAGGCAATCATACTTATAGATGAAGCATTTTTTTCACGTGTTAAGAGTTTTTGTTCAAATACTCAGCCTTCATTCTTTAGATTTCATTTTTTATTCCAAAAATCAATTCAAACTTTTTGCACTATTCTATCATGATGGCATTTGATTTTTATTATGGACAAAATTATATATATACCATAAATAATATGGTTCATTGATGCCATGATGTCTTGTATCGTTTACAAAATATCTTGCAATGCTTGCAGTTGCACAATAAAAATATTTAACATCAAAAAAAATATTAGACTATTGATACACATGATATATATTTCATATGAAAATGCATTGCGCATAGTCCTTAGTTTAATTATGGTGATTATTCATGTTTTTATATCGAAAATATTAATGTCTTTCAATCAAATAAACACTTTTACACCATACATTTGAAATCCCACTTGGCATTTGTGTTTGCAAGTATATGATACCTAGTACGTTGTTATGATGCAAGTGCAAAGTAACATCAAAATGTGATATACCTTGGGTATTTATTAGTTGGTTTCAATGCAATACATTGTATTATGGTTTAAATTTGGCGATTTACATCCCATATTGCCTCCTAACAAAGCTTTTTCCTATAGACACATGATTATGATTGGAATGTTTTCTGGATTTTCAAGAATGGGAGTGAATGTCATGCAATATTGAATTATAATGACGGAAAAATAATTGGGATTTGAGGTTTTTACTAACCAATCAAACGCTTGGCACTTGGCCCCTCATATGGCCTACCTTGCTCCCACATTTAATATTACATGAACCTAATTTATTTGATGTGATCCGTTGATTTGGATCATTTTGGTTTTCTAAAAAGGCTAGAGTTCAGTGTAAGCAATTTCTTATTGTAATTAAATACTAAATTATAATATGTAATAATCAGTTCTATGCACTTTTCAAGCGTTCCCACATAACACATGCCTAAACACGCTTGCACGACCCACCAGAAGCCCTTTTTTATGCACGATTTTCATTCTATGCCCTGGGTAGGGATTTGATAAGTGTCCCTGAAAGCCTGTAGGAGGTGGGATTCAATGTGCCACAGAATCATGACCGTTGCTCGGATCGACAAACTGTTGGCTCCGTTGGATTCAGGACATCGGGATAGTTCTAGGGTGGCCCTCTAATCTGGTTCCATGGAGAAGAGACCATTATTTTGGTCAATTTTGGAAACTAGGGTTTTGCTCAGTAAGTGAATGTGAAATTTTTGCACATGGGGGTCAAATTCGCATATTGCTCGACCGTGAAGGTGTGGATAGCATTCCCACATAACACATGCCTAAACACGCTTGCACGACCCACCAAAAGCCATTTTTTATACATGGTTTCCATTCTATGCCCCGGGTAGGGATTCAACAGGTCTCCCTGAAAGCCTGTAGGAGGTGGGATTCAATGTGCCACAGAATCATGACCGTTTCTCAGATCAACAAACCATTGAGTCCATTGGATTCAAGACATCAGGATAGTGCTAGGGTGACCCTCTAATATAGTTCCATGGAGAAGAGACCATTATTTTGGTCAATTTTGGAAACTAGGGTTTTGCTCAGTAAGTGAATGTGAATTTTTTGCACATGGGGGTCAAATTCACATATTGCTCGATCCTGAAGGTGTGGCTAGCGTTCCCACATAACACATGCCTAAACACGCTTGCATGAACCACCGAAAGCCCTTTTTGATACACAATTTCCATTCTATGCCCCGGGTAGGGATTCAATAGGTGTCCCTGAAAGCCTGTAGGAGGTGGGATTCAATGTGCCACAGAATCATGACCGTTCCTCGGATCGATGAACCATTGACTCCGTTGGATTCAGGACATCGAGATAGTGCTAGGGTGGCCCTCTAATCTAGTTCCATGGAGAAGAGACTATTATTTTGGTCAATTTTGGAAACTAGGGTTTTGTTCAGTAAGTGAATGTGAAATTTTTGCACATCGGGGTCAAATTTGCATATTGCTCGACCGTGAAGGTGTGGCTAGCATTCCCACATAACACATGCCTAAAAACGCTTGCATGACCCACCGAAAGCCCTTTTTTATACACGGTTTCCATTCTATGCCCCAGGTAGGGATTCAACAAGTGTCATTGAAAGCTTGTAGGAGGTGGGATTCAACGTGCCACAGAATCATGACCGTTGCTTAGATTGATGAACCATCAGCTCCGTTGGATTCAAGACATCAAGATAGTGCTAGGGTGGCCCTCTAATCTGATTGCATGGAGAAGAGACCATTATTTTGGTCAATTTTGGAAACTAGGGTTTTGCTCAGTAAGTGAATGTGAAATTTTTTCACATAAGGGTCAAATTCGCATATTGCTCGACCGTGAAGGTGTGGCTAGCGTTCCCACATAATAAATGCCTAAAAAATCTTGCACGAACCACCGAAAGTCCTTTTTGATGCATAGTTTCCATTTTATGCCCCGGGTAGGGATTCAACAGGTGTCCTTGAAAGTCTGGAGGAGGTGGGATTCAACGTGCCATAGAATCATGACCGTTGCTCGGATTGACAAACCATCAACTCCGTTGGATTTCAGACATCGAGATAGTGCTAGGGTGGCCCTCTAATCTGCTTCCATGGAGAAGAGACCATTATTTTGGTCAATTTTGGAAACTAGGGTTTTGTTCAGTAAGTGAATGTGAAATTTTTGCACATGGGGGTCAAATTCGCATATTGCTTGACCGTGAAGGTGTGGCTAGCGTTCCCACATAACACATGCCTAAACACGCTTGCATGACCCACTAGAAGCCCTTTTTTATACACGGTTTCCATTCTATGCCCTGGGTAGGGATTCAACAGGTGTCCCTGAAAGCCTGTAGGAGGTGGGATTCAACGTGCCACAAAATCATGACCATTGCTCGGATCGATGAACCATCGGCTCCGTTGGATCCAGGACATTGCGATGGTGATAGGGTGGCCCTCTAATCTGGTTCCATGGAGAAGAGACCATTATTTTGGTCAATTTTGGAAACTAGGGTTTTGCTCAGTAAGTGAATGTGAAATTTTTGTACATGGGGGTCAAATTTGCATATTGCTCGACCGTGAAGGTGTGGCTAGAGTTTCCACATAACACATGCCTAAACACACTTGCATAACCCACTGAAAGCCCTTTTTTATACACTTTTTCCATTCTATGCCCTGGGTAGGGATTCAACAGGTGTCCCTGAAAGCCTGTAACACCCCTGAAAGCCTGTAGGAGGTGGGATTCAACGTGCCACAGAATCATGACCGTTGCTCGGATCGACGAACTGTCAGCTCTGTTGGATTCAGGACATCGGGATAGTGCTAGGGTGGCCCTCTAATCTGGTTCCATGGATAAGAGACCATTATTTTGGTCAATTTTGGAAACTAGGGTTTTGCTCAATAAGTGAATGTGAAATTTTTGCACATAGGGGTCAAATTCGCATATTACTCGACCGTGAAGGTGTGGCTAGCATTCCCACATAATACATGACTAAAAAATCTTGCACGAAGCACCGAAAGTCCTTTTTGATGCACAGTTTCCATTCTATGCCCCAAGTAGGGATTCAACAGGTGTCCCTGAAAGTCTGGAGGAGGTGGGATTCAACATGCCATAGAATCATGACCGTTGCTCGGATCGACAAATAGTCAGCTCCATTGGATTTCAGACATCGAGATAGTGCTAGGGTAGCCCTCTAATATTCTTCCATGGAGAAGAGACCATTATTTTGGTCAATTTTGGAAACTAGGGTTTTGCTTAGTAAAGTGAATGTCCAATTTCTGCACATATGGGTCGGCTTTGAAAATTCCTTAACCGTGAATGTGTGGCTAGCGTTCCCACATGGAACCTACCTAAACACGCTTGCACGACCCACTGAAAGCCCTTTTTGATGCACGGTTTCCACTCTATGCCCCGGTTAGGCATTCAACGGGTGTCCCTAAAATCCTGTGGGAGGTGGGATTCAACGTTCCATAGATTGATGACTGTTGTTCGGATCGATGAACCGTCAGCTCCGTTGGATTCAATACATCACGATAGTGCTAGAGTGGCCCTCTACTCTGGGTCCATGGAGAAGGGATCTTTTTTTTGGTCAACTTTGGAAAGTAGGGTTTTGCTTGGTAAGTGAATGTGAAATTTTTGCACATAAAGGTCAGCTTGAAGGTGATTGTAGATCTTCCCCTCATATAAGAGATGTGAGCGTTTGTACGATGAAATGCAGGAGGAGACAATTCCATTAAGTCAGTAACCATGTAATGGAACATGTTTATGTTTAGAAACAAGTGGCCATTCTATTATGCCATTATTACAAAATATATATATCTTCACGCTACGAATGCTTCGAAAATGCCATGTACCGTTAATCACACATAACTTTCATCTCTTTCAAAGTTGTTACTCGAGGCCATTCATCAAATGCCATGTACATTAACAAAGTGATAAAATAATGTGCAGGACATACATAATGGGCAAGATATAGTCATAACCGTTATTTTGAATCAACCTTATAATACTCGGATAATTTTAGGTTTGATGTGTATCCCATGTACTCGTTAGATGAAAGACATCATGCCAATTTTTTATTTATTTATGTAGACCACACTGGTGCATCATTTAAGTGTGTCAACTTCGTGCATCCTTTAAACGTTTGTTAGGTTGTTTATATGTGGGTAAGGTGCTTTTGTATTCCACTAAGTTGGATCAGTTGCTTAGCTATGCTGGGTGCTTAAATGTGTATTAGACCTATGTTCCATCTTTTTGAATACAATTTGACATTGTTAATATAACATTGTATATGCAATTGGATCGTGGTAAAAAATAATTAAAATGTACATTTTTGTCATTACGTAATTTATTGTAATTGTGCATTGTTCTCAAATTTATAACTGATATCTCCATACAATCATAAAATCTATAAAAAGTTGGGAACATTACACATAGAAACATTCTTCGCCACACATGTATAATCACACTTAAAAGACTAAACTATGAATATCTCAAGAGCCTTGGTATGAAATATTTTTTATACCATGAAAGTTATAATACAAAAATATAAGGCCTAGATCTATGGCTTGTCAATGTACATGTATCAAAAACATATTTGATGTACATGTGAAAACAAAAGTACATCTGTCCTGGACTGCGCCCCTATACTCTAACTCTGGACTGTACATAAAAATACATATTTATCTTGGACTAACACATCAAAATTCTAACTTTCTCTTGTTTTTCCCGGACCCTGATGCTCTTTGGCTCTGCCTACGACCACTGTGCATCTCTGGCGACTGCAAATCAATGAAAATATTTCTTGATCAGGTAACTGAACTAGTACTGTCCATCAATAACAAAGTTTGAAAATTTAAAATATGATTCAATTGTAAATAAAACAAATACTCACTACATCCGTCGGGGGTATAGGTGCCTGTGGTGTCGAGGGTGTAGGTGCCTCTGCTGTACTCGACCTTGCAGCGAGCCTCATTGCCATGCTTCTCTGTGAATAAAAAAAATATGTCAATTATCTCAAGAATTATCAACATGTACATGAATGAGAAAGTACTAATCAATTATGTAAAAAATGAACATCTCACCGAAAAAAACATTTCTAGGAGATGAGGCTGGTGCTTTTCAGTAGTAAGAGGAGCCGTAGGTTGAAAATCAACCTCAGTTGCATGCACTAATGGACCAGGGTGTGGCTACATTCACCAAATGATTAAATAGTTAGACATCGTGCATGTCCAGAAACAATACAAATGAAATGTACAATTACAAATATTCAAGTATATGTACCTCACCGTGACTTATCCCTATTGTAGATGCAGCATTGACAGTGGCATCAACAATCCCACTAAAGTCTAGCATAGATGACTCTACATCCTGATGTTGTAAACATGTGAAAATAACATTAAAAAAAACCACTTGTGAAGTGAATACATAGCTAACCAACAACTGCCATTGGAAGTGTGTACATTACCGTGGGATGAGTAGGTTGATCCTCATGCACACCCGCTCTGTTCAAGGAAGAGGGACATCGTCTGGTGTAAACAACCCCCTTATCTATGTTTGGACTACGGGGAGATCCATACCAAAGAGGCGGTGTAGGGATCTACGATGACGTCTGCATTCATAAAGTGTTACCATAGTTAGACATGGATTTGAATTGATGGAATAATATGTACTGAAAAAATAACATGTTGTAATATACTTACCCCTTCCTGGGACATATCTCCACCACGGGAGTGACCGCTTCCATCAATTTCTTGCCCCTCTTCAGATGTCTCTAGCATCTGCAAGTTTAAAAATTATATTTACATTAGCGATCTATAAAGGAAGGTACAATAAGAAATTTAAATAATTTGAACAAGATTCAATCATAACCCATGTACTTACATTCTTCAAGTAGTCGTAAATTCTACCTTGGACTATTTCGTTGATATCAATGTCTTTAGCATCACGTTCTAAGTGGGGTTCCTGCAACTTCAAAAATTGTAAATATTAGACATTTTAATAAATTAATCAAGACTAACACATGCATTAAAAAAATTATACATGTAATAACAAAATGACAAGTGTTTAAATATTACCTCAATTGTGGTTCTCTGGGTCTCGGGTACAACCACACTGGGTGCAGTACCACCCCCGTGAGAGGCATCAATCTCCTGCAAGAGTAAATATTGCATATATATTACAAATATTTTAATATGTTAGATATAGTATGGAACAATTAAAAATTGAACAATAATAGAGTTTTAAAACAATGTCCTTACCTGACCACCAGTCATCGTAGTGGTACCATGTCTTGGTCCAAGACCATAACAGGGTCCCCCACACGATGTGCGGCTCGCTCTGAGGCACATGGGATGTCGGTCTATCCCCACCAACAGATGTCCCTCCACCACTAGAAGTTGGTGGTTGTACACCAGCAGAGGAAGAGTGCGCTCTCTTATCAATAGTGGCCGTGTGTCGAGAGACCATCTCAGCTAGAGTAAAAAATGCATCCTGTGTCTGGGCAACCATGTCATGTGCAGGAGGGATGTCTGCCCTCGGTAGTTGGGCATGGGGTGCAGGTATCTGTGGATTGGCATCTCTATGCCTAGGATGGGGTCAGTGTCGGGGCATTCTCCTACCAACTCCCTGGAAGCCCAACATGTCAAAATAGTTGTCATGTTTCCCCATCACAAACTTTACATACAATTTTTGGAGGAAGTACATCGGTACTTCCCTATTGTTGTGAGGGGGAATGTAAAAAACCATGTACCACCTATCCATCCAGTTGTCTCTGATGGGTGGAAAAGTGCACCACTTAATAGAAATATGTGGTCTGCTGATCTCTGGGATGTCATCCATCCCAGGTAGTCTAAAAAATGAATAGATGGCTTGTTTTGTTATTTTCAGTTTTTTTACCTCATTGTAATTCAACCCATCAGCATATTGTTGCATTTTCCTCTCCCTGTAAGATGCTATGCTATACAACGCATCATTCGATCTTGCGATCGTATCAACAATAGATAACAATGAATCTGACAGGGAGCGGCGAAGCTCATCTCCACCCCTCCAAGCCGAACCAATCTCTCTCAAATGGCCAATGAACCTCAGTATCTCCGCATTGTTACGATCCATAGTAGCCACTGCAATCATAAATACAAATAAAATATCATTAGAAATATAAGCACATGATATAATGACATATCTAAGAACTGAAAACTGTATAACTATTGACATATAAACTAAATCTATCATGTAAATTTAAAAATTGATCTTGAATTTTACAGTAAAAATAGGCGGCATAATGTGTTGTTGATGAATAAAATACTAGTATAGGCAACGATTTTGTTAGATATGTAATTATTTGTTGTAGTGTGATGTTTTTTGGACTCCAAAGGATATTTAGCAGAACTTTATGGATTTTATGGTTGCAAGGGTTCCACTGGATTAAATGTCATGTATGATCTAGTATGTGATTGGCATGTTTAATCGAATACATCAACCTACCTATGTATCTTCACGTTCATAGAGTCTATTGTTGAACTTTGTTGTCTTGACCTTAACCAAAAAGTACCCTTTGTTCAAGACGAAATATTTGTTAAAAGAATGGGAAGCTGAACTATACCTTATTTTGACACTTGAATTGGGAAGTTTCATCAAAACTATAAGGTGTTTATTAATGTTCTTGGAAGAGCAACTTTGAGAAGTTTCATCAAAATTATAAGGTGTTTATTTGTGGATTTTGGTATGG
>LPNX010877143.1:13443-26757 GCA_001517045.1 Pseudotsuga menziesii
TTAGTATATTCATAAGCTATTTATTGTTAATGAGAGCGGCTATTGTTGAATGAAGTTGGTAATCATTTTCTAAGCCATTTATTAATGATGAAGATTATTATCATTTTGATGAGGGTGATATTCAATGGCTATGGTAGCTATTGTTAATGAGGGTGACTATATTTCTATGAGGAAGGCAGGGTAATTCCTTTAGATGAGGCCACTTGTCAATTCCTACATCAATAATTGTTATCATAGATACAATGTGATGGTTTGGATCATATCACAACCAACTCTATAAAATACACAACTTAAAGACTCAACATTAGAGTGTACAAAATGTCAAAAAAAAAAAACATGACAAAGAAAAAATCCCAATATATTCATTTGTTTTTTGAGTTAATTGAGGTTTTAGTTTCCATTGGGCATGGGAATTTTGTTAAATAATCAAAATTATTTCATTTTTATTATTAAATTGAGGAATTGGTTTCAATTGGCCAATTACATTGGGGTTCTTGTTTCCATTGGCCAACTCCATTGGGTTTTTGTTTCAATTGGCCATAATTTAATTTAATATGGTTTAATTTTTCAATCTAGGGCAAATAAATTGATGAAGAAAATGAAAAAAACATGAAAAAAATGAGGAAAATGCCTCACAAAGGGGATGTTTATCCAAAAGTGGAGATGGAGGGCTCAAGCACACCCAAAATCGTGTTTGTAGAGTCGAGAGTTGGTCCTCGTTCGTCCAATAGCGGCGCGGTTACGAGAAAAAGACGGCCTTGGCCAATTTTAAAAAAAAACAGGCTTTCGAAATCGCGCCTCCGTTTTAGTGAAGGAAATCGCGCACGTGATTCTCTTCATTAAAACAGAGGTGCAATTTGTCTTACTATCCTAGTTGGCATGCCTATTGCCAGCCTTGGGACTAGGCTTAGCAGGTTCGGTGTTGCTTGGGATGATTTCTTTATTTTGGATCAAGAGTGAATGACTTCACTCCACCATTGCATCTAAAAGGTTCCTCAACTTCTTGCACACACACCGAAATAAATCAATCAGGTCGGGTTGAAAGTCCGACCAAATTTGATAGACTTGTCTAGTTGGGAGATAGACAAGTTTCACCTGACAAGCAAGTGAAAAGAAAAAAAGGTCGATGTGAAAATATTTAATTTTTAATATTAACTAAGCAGTAAACTCAAGTTTAGTCAGCTTGGTTTTGGCTAACAATTTCCAGGCACCTTTACAGTTGCCGGACTTAAAGATTGAAACTCCCCTATCGAACATTCCAAAATCTATAGGGAAGCTGAAGCATCTAGAACAGACTTCGATTCACAAAATTGCCAAAATAATTTTGTCACAAGAATTTTGTCTTCTGCTCTCGTTAAAGGTCTTGGTGTCAAAAAATTTGTCAAGTATGAAGAAGTCACTGCCGAACTGCTTTGGAATTTAAGAAACCTCCAACACCTCGATATGTGGAGTTGCTACACTTTGGAGAGGCTGCCCGATTCCTTCGGTAAATTAAACTCAAATATCTAGATTTGAGGTTTTGCACTAATCTAACGATGTCAAGGGAAACACTAAGAGATATAAGAACTCTTGAGTACATAGATCTAGGTTTCTGTAGCAAAAATGAAGTATTCCCTCTTCAGGTGGCACATCATAGGTCGCTTAAGCAGTTACTTTTGGAAGGTACAAATATAAAAGAATAAAATTGCCATGTGCAATTGGACAGCTAAGCTATTTAGAGGTTCTGAAGGTAGGAAGCCCTTTGCTGGACAGGCTCCCGCCTTCACTATGTGACTCGAATAACTTGAAGAAATTCGATCTCTCGACATGTAAGCAATTGAAATGTTTGCCGCCTTCGCTGGGTGACTTGAAGAACTTGAAGGAATTGAATCTCCGGATATGTAATGGATTGAAATGTTTTCCGCCTTCGCTGGTTGACTCGAGGAACTTGAAGGAATTGAATCTCTGGAAATGTAATGGATTGAAATGTTTGCCGCTTTCGCTGGATGACTTGAGGAACTTGAAGAAATTGAGGATAGCTGACTGCAAGGAATTGAAATGTTTGCCGCCTTTTCGCTGGGTGACTTGAGAAACTTGAAGAAATCTGAGTGCAAGGAATTGAAATGTTTACTGGCTTCTATTGGACTGTTGAGTCAGTTGACTGAATTGATTGTACGGGAATGCCAGTTGATAGGGGAGCTGTCCTTTTTTAAAAAAGGTATCAAGAGAAAGCCAACAATTGAGTGATTTGGAGTCTTCAATACTTCCGCGGGTTCAGAAGTTAGAGATCTACTGGTGTGATAATATGGTGGAGATTGGAACATTGCCAAAGACACTCACATATTTATCATTTAGTCGTTGTCATAATTGGAGGAAAGTAGACGAGATTTATGGTCTTGCAAAACTCGAAAAGCTGGACTTGAGTGATTGCATAGAATTGGAGGAGTTGCCAGGTATTGAAACATTGGTATCTTTGAGCTCCTTGAATGCAAGTGGATTTTCGAAGTTGAAAAGCATACGGGGAGTGGAACAGCTGGCAAAGCTGACATATCTCTGTATTAGTGGGTGGTCCGACCCACCATTGTGTTTCGTTGGAGGGTCTTGATGTAAGTGAATGTGTAAAGTTGAAGAGCATACGTGGACTGGGGCAGCTGGCAAAGCTGACAGATCTAAGAGTGATCGGGTGTTCCGAGTTAGAAGAGGTGGAAGATATCCAATATTGTTCGTCGTTGTCGTGGTTCTCTGCGGCAGATTGTACCAGGCTGCGGTGGAGGGCAGGAGTAGTGGAGCTACTGCGTCAACAAAATTTTATTTTCTTGGACATAAAAAATACAGCAGAAGAAGTCGGCTTTGCAACCAACTCTGGTAACAATGCTGCCGCATAGTTTAAAGTTTAATGGTTGCATTAATTAATAAATGATATTATTTACTGAGGTTATCTCTTATCTAACTTGATTTTTATTGTATATAATTTTGAAAGCATTTAAATGGCTGGTGGTATAGGCACAGCTTAGCTTATGTATTCATAATAATGAAGAAGAGTACCAAAAAAACAAAAGCTTGCTACAAGGGCCTTAAACTAACAGACTATATCTCTGAGTTGGGGTTTTCATAGAAATATAAACGTCTCCTCTTTTTTAGTTAAAAACTTCATTTTAATAGCAGGGAAACCTAAAAAGCTCTGAGTGTAAAACAACCAATTTCCACATGGTAATTTTAGGGAAATGGGGTAAAATTTTTAAACTCTAATCCTAACTAAACCACATGAATCCCATGACAATATGGAACTATCTATTGACTCCTTATTCCACTTATAACCATTTCGATTTTATATTAATCACTCATTATTAAAATCTTTTCAACTTAATAACATTTGGCTTTACCATGAGTGCTATAAATCTAACTTCAAAGGATAATTCATCAACAAACTTATTGGTTTATACCATCTATTAACTGTTATTAATGTTTTGTTTCTTTTGTACATAAACATTTCATTACTCTTCTATACATAGTCATAACATAAGTCTAGTTAACATATCCAAGATCCAATCTTCATTTGCCTATTAAAAGAATAAGTATTATTTTAACAACAATAACATTATGGGCATCAACTTGAATCAATTAAATAATTAAGTCACCATACAATAGAGAGACACCAATATACGTGGTTCACCCCAACCATGGGGCTATGTCCACCAAACTCCACCAAACTATTGTATTCTTTTTATTATTATAACCGACAAAGACTGCAATACCTCTACTGAACTTACATCATTTTTCCTTTCAGAGAGAACAATTACAAATGATTATTTATCCTCTTGTAAGGCCCTCCATTAAACTTGAAGAATTCCTTTTTAGTATGATTTAAAACCTTCCCACTTAAACTATCCCAAGTAAAAACTATAAAAGACTATAAAGACATACTAAGCTTCTATCATCTCCCTTTTAATTCTAACATAAGTGAAGAAAGACATCCTAAATGGCCACAATACAACGTTTATCACTATGTTATAGTGATTCTTTAACTAAATCTATGGTTTTATAGAACCCTCTTTCTTTTATAACTAATTTATTTAAATAGTATGTAGACCATATAGCTTCACCGCAATACACATAGAAGCTTGTTTTTATACAAAATAATTATGCCGATAGGCGTATATATTTCACAATTTTGGGGTGGACTACCATATATGCTTTTTCATCTATGGACGAGAATGAGTCAAGTGTACTATCTAGATTGATTCTATGGGCGTCGTCCAAGATTAAACAAATTCTATGGGCCTCATCCAAGATTAAACGAGAATGAGACAAGTGTACTATCCAGATTGACTCTACAGGCATCATCCAAAATTAATAATTAATAATTTCAAAAAAACAAAAATATCTTAATTAACATGTGATAAGTAAAGTTAATGATATTTGTAAAAATTAAAATTAATCTTCAACTTTCGATTATTAGATACAACTGCGAACTTAACTCCATCGATTATTAGATACAACTATTATCTTAACTTCAATGATTCTAGAACTACCATTTTAACTTCAACTCTAACCACGGTTATATTGGATAACTCTTAGCTTAACTATCACTAGTACAAAATGAGAAATTAATGACTAAAATCAGGCTATAAACGACTATTTTTTAGTCGATGACTAATAGTAGCTAATTTCCACTATCTTATAGCTAGTCGTATTTCACTTAGTCATTAATAACTTGACTTATCAATCATTGATTTAGTCACGGATTTAGTCATTGATTTAGTCACTGATTGCAACAATTAATGACCAAATATACGACTAAATAAATTACTAGATGATAACATATTAATGACTAAGCTAAATATAACTAGATACAGGAAATTAGATACTAATAGTAGTATATATGTGAATTTAATCATTTTTGTAGTTCCAAATTTATGATAAGGTATGGAGGAATTGAACCACCCACCTTCCTATAATTAGGCAGGTGCTCTACCATTGAGCTATCACCCTTTAAGAAGTTGTTATTGCTTAGTAATGATGATATTCAAACAAATTTTGCATTATTTAGGCATACAAAGTAATGATTATCAAGTTACTATAGATCCATAATGGCTTGCCCTGTACTAGTCCTTCAAGCCATTTTTGCACTAGGACTATTACAAGGTAAGCTATTATGTATATATAGTAACTTGATAATCATTATTTTTTATGTTAATTCATCACATTCTACACAAACAAATCTTTTCAATGATAACCAATCCAAACTAACCAATTAGCTCTCAAATAACGCACCAATCAAACATCCCCTTTTGAAGGGGCAATGCAATTCCTATACTCACCAAATTCCTTTTGATTACAATCTTAGGACACATTTACAACCACCCAATATAGTGAGAACCATTGAAAAATATGTGAGAGTTTCAACAAAATCAATTTTAAAAGAAATAATCATGGCAAATAGAAAACCCTAAAACAATGCACTATTACAAATGTTACATAATAAATCCTTATGGGAACACAAACTCTTAATGAAAAAATCGATTGTCAATTGATTCACCAAATGATTTCAAGTTTGGGTTGTGAAGCTTGGGGTTAGAGAGAATCGTTGTTGATAGAAAAGAAATTTTATGCATTGTCACAAAAATAGAAAAATAATATTATAACGATCATTGTGTAGTATATACACATATTTGGTCTTTAATGAATACAATTAAGAACACTATATCACTTGATTGCATAGTAGCCATTGTTGTCCACTACTGAAATATCTTTGACATGCCTTTACATGACCTCACATAGGACAATCCTTGCATTGTCCTCCACCATCTTTGCTTCAAAGTTGCGAATTCGCAATCACATATGGGAAAAAATGTCCACAACCACATATGGGAAAAAATGAAAAACGAAATCGATGGCCATGATTTAGAGTGAAACTGAGGACTTAAAAATATGTTCTTCTATAATCCTTTAGCTTGTTCTAGGCATTTGTCCCCAATTCTCTTTAGATCCAACTTCATCGACGACAAGATATACACTATCCTTGTAATGCCATCATGAGATTGGGTCCTTCATTTAATGGGAGAATAGAAGTTAACATAAAATATGGTTATCTAGAAGATAACCAATTAGCTAATTTTTAGTTATTATCCCTGGACTCTTTTACAAGGAAAGTTGAAGAGAATGAGACAAACCTATTCTCCCATAATTTAGCATCCCTACTAACACAAACTTCCTCAATCTTCTTGATGGCCTTCAAAGTATTTTGAACATTTCTATCATATCTCTTAGGCCTGTTTCTTCTTCTCTCAAACTCGAGCGTTGTGTCCAGTTTGTTTCAAAGAAATGGTATTAATTGAAAATTTTGCATGTCTAATAATGCCATCAAATTAACTCCATCCACATCCAAACATGGCCTTAAGCATTGGTATGGCACAAAAAATGAAATGGTTTTCCTTGCATTCTTCAAAATTGTTAAAAATTTTACTATTGTTGCAAAAATTGACTAATCTCAAAGTTTGGTCTGGCAACTATCTAAGTGCAAAGAGATAGACCCAAATAAGTAATCATATGTATTTCAAGTTTGTATGAAAATTGTGGCACAACATTGGAAAACATGGGCAAACATGTCAACATGTCTCATGAGCACACAAAATATACCTTAGTAAGTTCTTTTCCATGTAGCTTTCTATATGCTTTAGTCCACTTCACCTTTCAAGGGTTATGTTCCATTTTGAAATTCTTATGACATTTGGAACGACAAAACCGAAATACCTGAAAATGAGAAAAAAGAAGTTAGGAGATAGCACTATCATTTTAGTAGGCTAGGAAGAAACTGAAAAAAATTACAAGATATGGCCTTTTTTGACAGCTCAAATTCAATGTAAAATGTTATATTAATTGGATGACTTCTAGGTTCAGGATGGATAACAACCTACCTGTTTTTCCTCCCAATCTTAGCTCAGTTAAAATAGGTGGAATCTTCCTTTTGAAATGTGTCATTTATCCATGTTTATAAAGAAATAAATGCACTGGTAGACCCTCTATCCAATGAAGGATTGAGTTTGAATTTCAATACAACTTGGGTCTTGCATACAGTAGTTGTTATTTGTGTACCAAGCAAAGTGTGGCTTTGGTAGCCTCAAAATAAAATGTGGTACTTGCAACTAAATTGTTAGGATTGGGATCCTGCAAGAGATTATTTTTTCATGTAGTCAGTCTATTAGTCAGAGACAAGATATTGTAAAAATACATACATAGGACTATGCTCACAAGTGCTGGAGAAATAGTTATCTGAAGGCTGTTGAACAAATTTTCCATTTCAGAAAGCGATAAAAGCTTCACACCTCTGACCTACATATAAATCAATCCTTCAAGTTGGAGATCACCTAGATAAACTAACTAAATCCAGTGTAGCCTTAAATCAGCACGAGAAAATTTTGTAGGAGATACCTGGCTTCAAAATAATAGTAGCCAGAAACATTTTGCAAATATAATGAACACCTTACCAACCATTCTTACAATCCAATATCAACTAATAGAGAGTCATGGATAAATGGTCATGGCACGTGATTCACAAGTTTCATTGCTCAATGTTCAACTCACCAACTATGTTCAAGTATATCATGGCATTTTGAAAAACTGCAAGCATGCCTTGTAGCATTTGATGCATAAATTGTCAAGTTAAAAGAAAGACAGATAATGCAAAAGTTGAGGAGAGGATACACACATAGTCACCCAGTTCGTGTTCATGCTGAAACCCAACAACTATGAAAATCCAAAAAATATCGCCATGCCAAATATAGTGGATAAAATTCGCCAGTAAGTTCAAAATTTATACTTAAAAATGGTTTTCTTGTAATTATATAACTTAAAATGAATTTACTATTAAGCTATATAACTTGTTGTTTTAGTATATCTGATAAATTATATATTCAATATAATTTACATTATATATATATATATAATGAATTTTATATTCATTTACAAATATATAAATTTATAGTAACATAGATAACTTACGTAAGGAATATTATATTTATATAATATAAAAAATATGCAGTTAATTTTTCCTGTAGTAGTTCAATCATAGTGATTTTAACTAAAACCCAAGGTATTCACAGATCCCAGTTTACTTAATGTCTTCTCCATCCATACAATGGTAGAGGTATTAGGAGACAACAGACTACTATTTTCTTTACTATTAACTGGTAGAGCGTCCATACAATAGACAGTATGGATATCTGGCATCCACATAATAGATGAAGGGCAACATTACATAGTTGCATCTATATGATAGATAGAGGGTATATTGGACAACTACATGTGAAAATGGAGAGCACAGCTCATCGCTGCATGTACAAACAGAGAGACATCATATGCAAACAGATGGCACATTCTAGAAGATTAATTATTAAATGTCATCTATGTTGAAAAGTGAATAACTAGTCGAACATCACCAAATTTATACCACTTCTTATCAAATGCACCAAATTTTGAATTTCATCAATGAAATCCGATGAACATGGTGACTTAGGATACACATAGACATGACCTACTTGATTACCACAACTTCGGAGGTTCAAGAACATGGTGTTAGCAACAAGCTAGAGAAAATTTATGCAGACCTCATTGTATGATTTTTAAAGTTGGATGTTTAAAATATTCCTTTAGGGGATGAGACATATCTTTCCTCCCTCAACCATGTCTAGGTTTAAAGACTCATAGCATAAAAAGGCTTCTAATGGAACCTATATCTCCACTTAGAGGTCCCACGTGGTGATTTGATTTGTTTTTCATGTCCATGGATGTCTAACATCCTCCTTTGGCATCCAAACCCTGGGTATCTTCACCTGACCATTTTAAAGGTCACATAGTGCTCAAAATATCCTTTGGAAAGACAAGGATACACATGGAAAGTCTTAAATAAGTCTATCATCCCTTCTAGAAATCGTTCAATTAACAAAGGCATAGACATTTAAAGGAACAAATACCAATGGTGTCACTTTTCAAGGACAATTTCCATATACTATCCTAAAATGTGAACAACCAGTCGAAAATACCCTATGTAAATTGATCCTTATATCATCTCAACACTTGCAAAGCACTATAGTAGCATGAATCAATGAATAAGAGGTATTGAGAATATAGAGTGTAGCTTCCTCAAATATAAGATACAAAACAATATTTAGATTACTATTTAGCCCACCAAATATTCTTTTAGTTGATGACGAAAATGAGAGATTACTTTAGACTAAACCTTTATATCATATTCCTTCAATGACCCGAAATGTATATAAGATAAGAGCACAAAGCCACACTTTCAAATCTATGTAAGGATGGATAACAATATAACCATATGGACTGAATGTATTGGGGCCATTCTCTTAAAGATGTAAATAGAACAATGCTTCCCCAATATACACAGAACAAGATAATGTTTCTAAACTACTATATTAATGCCAAATTGTTCTTGGATCTATTATATTTTTGTAAGAACCAAGTATGTTAGAAGAATTTGGGAACCATATAGATAAAATAGACACCAATATATCTACATTTTATGTATGGTGTTAGATATGGGGTCAACCAATGCACAAAACAGAGTATTGAGACAAGAACATGATACCTTAATGGAGTACTTGAACCATTACTTACTGATCTAGGTTATTACAATAGTTTCCATGTGGCAACAATAAGAAAATATTTATCTAATATAACAACAATATGGACTAACATCTTAGGGTTTTCATTTAAAGCACAAACATAGTACTTTTCATACTTGAAAAAGGGGATGGACAACAATAAGAAATGAAAGTGATATCACTTTTTTGGAAAGGCATTTAACAGTGGTATGGATTTGTGGTAGGAAGTTTAAGGATTATATATGTTTTAAGGGATAAAATAGAGCATAAGTTCATCAACTGGGATACAATCTAACACAAAACAATAAGCCACTATTTCATTCCTTCATAATCTTAAATTCATTGGAAATTTTGTGGCAGATATGGATCATTAAGGTGGGTGAAACAGTAAATTTAAAGCATCAAATGCCAAGGTATCCAACAGGGTGTTCCTCTACTACAAATAAGGGGATGAGTAGGTTTGGATATACTTGAATGCACTTACAAAAGGAAAAGAAAATATAGGAGTGTTGGGCCTTTAAAGGAATCCACTATTAAAATCAAGAAATTTCCACCTCACAATATATTTAAACAAAATTATAAAGACGACAGACTTCAAGTGAAATGATGGCAATACGAGCAATGATGGTTTTGACCTCTCAATGATGTGAGCAAGAATCATTTATAAAGCCCCCAACTGAGACAACCACTCCTTGAAGGGAAAACCCTGGTAGAGCAGTGGCCATGCACATTGCAAATATCTTCAATCTAAAGGAGAGCCTGGAGGATCACATTGCTTGGACAAGTTAGATATATCTTAACATAATTGGTTCACTAAACCTTTAAATGGTTTCTAACTTGTAAAAGTTATCTTTATTTAACAAGCAGTGAGAAGTCGCATCCCTTAGGAATTTAGAGTACTTCTGGTGATATTTACCTTAATGTAATAGTGTGTGATCAGAAATAGTGGGTAGGATGCAAAATGATTATTCTCAAGGACTTTTTGAGGATTCTCCTTAATATCATTGTTTTTGATAGACTGAGCCTTGAGTCATAACTCTATTCATATGAAGGGTTGCTTAATGCTGGAAAATACGTTAAGCTCAACATGCACATATTTTTTTCTACCTTAGGAGAGAATTGCGTTAACAGTCCTCATATAGTTAAAGAGACATGTCACATGCGTGCATAAACTAAAGTGGGAAATAAAATTATAAATATCGTCATATAGGTAAAGAGATGGCACATTCGTGCATAAGCTAAAGCGGGAAGTAAATAAAATAAAATAAACTAGCATAGACCCATATTAATCCTGGATCTTTTAAGCTTTTAGAGGTTTGCAAATGTTTTTATTTTTATCTCTCTTGCTATTTAGTAGGTCCAGGGTTAAGATGGAGCTATGCTAGTTATCACTTCAAACCAGAGTTACTGGATGGTTCCAAGTCTGAGTGGAGTACCAAGTGTCTCTCCTCTTTGAGGATATTGAGTCACATAAATTATATTCCTAGTCCGATTTGGCCCTGGGTAAGACCGGAAAATTTGAATTGTGAGTATGAATTGAACTCTCCAATCAATCCAAGTTTGACTCAAGAAACTCATGAGTCAAGCTTGGTCGTCTATCTATAAATGATACAGAGAAAAAATATAATACTTTTTTCCCAGTGTTCGGTGTTTCAAAATTAACAATTGTAAGTTTTTAGTCAAATTTAAGGATATTTTTTAAACTTATTCCCTAGGATTCTTCACACAGACTGCCATACACAGACTTCACATGGTATTGAAGGTTAAATTTGTTATATTAGTGTGTGTCTAGCTTGTGAAAAAGATGCTTTAAAATAATAGAAAGAAAGTAATTATATTAATGTCCACAGGTGACCAAAGTAGGTCCACTACAATAAAAACTAGATTTAGCGTCTCTTTTTGCATCCATTTTTGCGTCTAGACCATCTTTTAGTGTATTTTTCTTCATTTTTTGGACAAAATGGTGCAATTTCACGGGTTGGTGCTATTTTAGGCATTTTTTGCGTCCTTTTTCTAAATATGGCGCAAATTGCGACGTAATTTGCACCGGGTTTTGCACTTGGTTATGCGCCAGGTTTTGCATCAGGTTTTGCAACAGGTTTTGAGCCTAGTTTTGCACCTAATTTTGCGCCTAGTTTGTACATCTACTCTTGTTGCGCCCCCTTTTACATCCATGTTTGCCTCAACTTTTACGCCCTTGTTTTCATCCACTTTTGCATCCTTTTTTACATCCACTTTTGCATCCACTTCTGCTTCTTTTTTTGCATCCCTTCCTGCGCCAAGTTTTGCATCAAATTTTACTTCATGTTTTGAGTCTAGTTTTGCATCTCATTTTGTTTCAGCCAATTTTGCATCCACTTTTGCATCCATTTTTTCGTCCCCTTTTGCACCCACATTTTCATCCCTTTTTGCATCCATTTTGCATCCATGTTTACGTCTTTTTTTGCATCTACTATTGCATCCACTTTTGAATCCACTTTTGTCCCGTCCCAATTCACACCCATTTTTGCACCTACTTTTACACCCACTTTTGCTTCAATTTTTGCATCCAAGTTTGCATCTTTTTTTGTATCCAAGTTTGCATCTTTTTTTGTATCCAATTTTACATCAATTATTGCATCCCTTTATGCATCCATTTTTGCATCCACTTTTGCATCGGGTTTTACATTGGGTGTTACAACTACTTTTGCATCTACTTTTGTTGCATCCACTTTCGCATCCAATTTTACATCCATGGTTGTATCCAATTTTGCGCCACTTTTTTCATCATGTTTTGCTTCCACATTTGGATCACTTTTTGCATCCACTTTTGCATCACCTTTTGCATCCATTTTTGGTGCACCCCATTATGCGCCCACTTTTGCACCTACTTTTGTTGCATCCATGTTTGCATCCATGTTTTTATCCACTTTTGCATTCAGTTTTACACCCAGATGTTGAACATACACAAGTGGAAAATGAGAGATTAGTGACCAAGAGACCAAAATTTTTGGTCATCACAGTCTCCTAATAGGAACAAATGACCAAAATTGATAATTCTAAGTGAACTGACTAGAAACGACCAAGATAAATTACAACTTTTGGGGATAGAAACCAACTAAAAATGACCAAGATAAATGACCAAATTTGATCACAGGATATGCAGACTTCAAATGACTAGATAACAATTGGTCATTTTTAGTTGTGTCACTACGACACTAGAAAAAATTACTAATTTGAGAATGCATTTGTACATTTTAGTAAATTCTAACACTGCAGATGGATTTAGAGATCCCCTTAAGGGAGTCTATGAATCCATCTAAAGTGTTTAAATTTAGTAAATTAATAATGTACTGTCACAACTCAACATGAATTGACCAAATTAATATATATAAAATACATACTGGTTAATATTATTATCGTATATATAATGACGCCAAACACATTATATTGTTATATTATGATATATAAACACACCTATCTATATATTATAATATATCTATACATTATTAAATATAAAATAAATAACAAAACCATATAAAAAACAAATAAACACAAGAAAAACACAAAAGAATGACACATAACAAAAACACAACCCATACAACAGAACACCTTTCCATTTCGAAAAAGACCGAATATCATCTTTCTATTTTGACAATGACCTAATATCATGTGTCACAACTCAACAACTTGGAATCCCCTTATGTGTGTTGAGCAAGAACACATGCTCTTT
>LPNX010877143.1:28261-47914 GCA_001517045.1 Pseudotsuga menziesii
AACTATGACAATGAGGAGTGCAATCCGGTATGCTTGCAATGAAAATAGGGGGAAATATAAAGGAATGAAGCCCTGCCACAAAGCATCACCCAGATCCATCAATTCACATTCCATTCATCCTCTTATAAGGAAATGCTAATCACACACCTAAAGAAGTCATTTTCACAAATCCCTTGCTATGGCAACTAATTGAAGATTCCAGATTGGTCATCCGATAAATGGATCTGATATTGCCAAATTTCCAAGCATGTAGACTGCCATTACTTTAAATAAATTCTAGATCTATATATATGATATTCTAGAATAAGAAATGATCTATACATACATTGAGAGTAATTTATGAATTGCATGCAAATATTAGTGTGTTCCTGATTGTTGTTAACTGTACAAAAGTATCCATAGTGCACACCACACAACTAAACATACTCACACTACTACATATGGCTCAAAAGTCCCACGAAAGTTTGCCACGAAAAAGTTTAAATCGATTTTTTCGTGGAAAAATAGTTTAAAATTTTGGAAAAAAATGAAAATGTCCCCGTCGATCATCGCTATAGCGATGCATGGTCCATAACGTTTCTATAGCGAAGGACGTTCATCAACAAAGATGCACATAGTGGCTTTGCATGCTTTTTGGTGAGGATAAGCATGTTGACTTTGTATTAGAGGGAGAGATGACGAATTTGAGAATAGTGCCCATACACCCTTTCTCATCTAAAAGATCTATCAACATAATTAATACTTTCAAATATAAATAATTTTAAATATAAAGAAATTAATAATTCCATAAGATCCCACCACGACTTTGACGTGATTTAATTTTTAATATCAATAATTGCTCAATTATAATTAAGGAAATGATACATTACACAAATAATCCATATAATAATGTTTTATATTATCCTTCTTTAGTGAGATCATAATGTTTTGATTCACTTGCAAAGGTCTTTTAATCAGGGTAGCGAGTTTATTAACTTATAAATATAGAATGGAACTCTAATCTCTACCATGTATTTTACAAAACAACATTTAAAAATGCTCCAGCCAGCTTGACCATACCATGGCCCTAGACCCAAAATAATTACGCCGATAGGCGTTTTTCTTTGAGGTCCATTTTGTAAAAAAATGGACCTGATTGGTTGGAGGGAGGTTGTCCCTTCCTCTAATAAAAAAGTGACACATTCCATTTTGGCAGTGTACTTAGGTTATGGATGACGCACAAAAAATCCATTTCGTCTTCCATCTGACCAATAAAAACTTGCCACTTGTTTTCTTCATATCCCACCACTCGACGCCTCTTCCACCCTTTGTGTTTTCCCTCGTCGCCTTCTTCCAGATGCTCTCCGTGCTCCTTCCACACTTCCACCAACTCCCCAACTCTCCTTTGCGCCCATCTCTCCCATGTTCCCTCTTGCCAACCTCCCTTGCCCTGCACTTGCATTCTCGACGTGCCCCGCTCTTCCCTACACCAAACACCACGTCCATCGACCTTTCTAGCGCCACCTTCTCCTGCATCTGAAATTGTCACCATTCCACGAGGAAAAAATGTTGGATGGAAGGATAAGAACCATTATACTAATGGATATTCACATAATAATCTATTAAACAATATTTTTTAACATCATTGGTAGTCAAAGATTAATCCTCCTTAGAATCTATGTGAGATGGGTGTTTGAAAAACTATTCAACACTTTCAAGTTACCAACAATAAAATCATATAGAGAATATTTGTCCTTGAGCACATTGTGAACATAAATTTTATTCAAAAATGGATTGTAACATTCTGATTATGGTTGCTAGAATTTGTTTGATAGTTGACCATGTCAGCTTCCACACCAATAAGTTTTATTGACCGTGTCAAAGGATTGCAATGGACAAATAAATTTATGCATCGCGTGATCATAATTCTAATATATAGGAGTGTCTCATTAGAAGTTTGGCATACGTCAAGAGAAATAAATTAAAAATTTATAATCATTGTAATAATTAAAAAAATGGGACAACAAAAACTATTTCCGCCATCATTTTCAAAAAAATGTATTATTTCCATGACAAGTATGCCCATAGTGAAAGCAATGATGAGGAGCAATTGGGTTGGAACTAGAATGATTAGTGTATAGATGTAGTGCATGGTCTAAAATTGGTGTGGCAATGGCCCTACACTTGGTGGTTTGACATCAACAGATGATGGGTCTTAATGGAAAGCTACCACAAACACGCTAAATCAAATTAGATTGTGTATGCGATGAGATTGTAGTACTAATGGCTTGAATTCTATATCTTATATTAGGTTGATGGTGTGGGGGGGGCTTGGGTATATTCCTAGGAGCAAGAAATCCTTTCAATGTGTTAAAACTAATGGTTGCTTGATCCTAAGCATGACAAATACCAACCCCTTGAAATTCACGAATGTTAAAATAAATGACATGGAGACCAAGGATGAACTCAACCCATAATTTTTGAAGAAAATACAAGGGAAAATCCCTATACCTGTAGGGAATTTTATGAAATATGATAAATCATTAGTCCATCCAATAGGCTCTCCAATCATGGATTGTGCACCAACCCATGCAAAGATGCCTCTTTCTCGGATCAAGTAGTTTGTTGGTTCTAGGGTCAATGAACAACTGAACAATAATCTCTTTGAATATATTCAATTATTTGATAATATCCTTACTAATTCCATCTAAGCATTACTGTCTCATCCTAACCCTATATTTTGATATATTAGATAATTGGACACAATCATGGTCAATGGAAGCTACAAAGGTGTTGGGTGAGGTGGCCAATGAAATATGGAGTGGCTCTCTTGTGTTCCTAACACCCCCAATTAAGTTTATAAGTTCATATAGACATTGATTAATTTAGTTTATGGGTCTTGTGGGTGATCAGGGTTTGGATTTTAATAAGGGTTTTGCAAAATTATGGTGAAATAACAATTGCAATTAAATAGTGACAATTTTTGTAATTCTAAATTTCTTAAATCTTGAAAACATAAAAAAGTGTCATTTCAAATCAAATATACATGGAAATGAGAGTTTCTCTTTGCAAATTGTCAAGTGATAGTGATGGTAATGTCCCTTCAACTTTTTTCTATTGAGATTGGGACTAGCTATCTAAACCAGACTTGTATTGGGAGAGGGAAAACATTATGAGGTGGTTGGGGTGTTATAGAGATTTTCACCACCCTAGGTGAATCACACTTTGTATGGCGTTCCCCTGTCCCACTGTCGACTCTTTAGACCCCATGGACCACATTTTATCCTTTGATGTTTCCTTGATCATCCCTAAAACTATATAAAAAAATGATATACGTGGCATTTTACCTGATAACCGCGTACATACATGGGTTTGACCCCTATAACCGCGTACATCGGGATGTGTGAATAATCCAAATCCTTTTGGAGTTTTCCTTGACATGGATCCAACTCATTCGACTTCTGGCCTTCCATATGCCTTGAGATCGCTAGGATTCAACCCTTCATTATCCCTTTTGAAGCTATATAAGGAACCCCTTGGTACATTGAAGGCAGATATAGAGAGATTGAAGCAACGAAACTATAGTCCATTGTTTCCAGAACTATACTTGAGTCTGCATCCCTTTGTCCCTTTGGAGCACTTTTGTGTTCTTCCCAAGCTTGCCTTTGCTAGTGAGATTGCTATCGAGAGATGGAGGATTGAGGTGGTGGAGGCCCAAGTGGGGGATTCAGTTTCTCCGGTTCGCAGACGTGCCGTCAGAGGTTGTATCTATCTTGTAATCTCTGATTTATATTAATTAGAACTATCTTTTCCTGTCCAATGATGTGTATTTGATTTAATGTTGTATCCATTGGAATATGTCAAATGCTTTTACATTATTAATTATATATGCTAGAATAGATCTAACACCATGATATATAGTATGCTTGTATTGTTTACTTGTTGTTGAGGAAGTATTATATCAATTCAAGCTGAAGATTGGAAAGCTCAACGGGGATCTACTTCAACCATCCGGAATAAGGTACGAGGTCTGATCCTTTAGTGTTAGATGTTTTATTTCTATTGCATATTGGGAAAGATTGATTTCTGGAGTCAAGTCTGTCTGTTGTGGTACCCCAAGCCATAGGAATTTCTCTCTGTAATAAAATTGGCGACTCTGCTGAGGATGTTCCTTGTTTTTATTTGGGGGTTTTTATCGGCACAATGAGCTTGATATTATTGATTTGCTCTCTGTTTCTCCCTGTTTCTATGTCACATTTTATAGTATGGTTGTCCATTGACACTCCCCTTTATTGGTTTGGCCTTGACCTGCTTTTTACCACTGCCTTCTCTGTATACGCGGGTTTTTGGACAATAGTCGCGTACATACGTGGATGTTTGGCCAAAAGGCGCGTACATACACAACTGTTCTTTATACAGTCGCGTATATCCTCCCTTTTGGTGAGTCTGATGTTGTGGGAAGTTGTTGGGTGGGTTGTGAGTGTGGTTGGGTCTTCCTTGGGTCTGAAGTTGTCTGTTGGATGCTTCTTTTGTGACCAGAGACCATTTGTACTGATCTCAGGTATAACGTCTACACTGGCATATAGGTTAGGTTCACCACCATTTGCATTTTTGAATGACCTTATGACCATGTCACCATGACCTTAGGTACGAACCCACTCTATTGTGTCACAGAACCTTCTTGCTGCTACAGAAGTGGCATAATATGAGTGGTAGAGCTTTACCTTACATGGGTACCCTAGTTAGCGCCTTATTTGCATTTGGTGCCCATGCTGATGTTTCTCCTTTAGGGTGTGGGAGTCCATTGTATCGTACCACCATGACATTTAGCAAGAGCCTCATACTCCTCTTGATCTTATGCTGGCCTGTTTCCCTCCAGACTCCCCTTATGTCAAGTTGTGAATGCATTATCATGAGCTTTTCCTGCCTTATTGAGCTTTATGCCGGCTCCCCTGACATTGCGTTTCAGCCATATAGCCCGAGCTTGTCTCATGTCTAGCCATGTAGAGCCATTTTTTTCCTTTGCAGCTTGATTTCCCTTTTTACCGGGAGGGGATTTTCCCCCGAGTGTCGATATCCTAAACATGTATCCTTGCATTGAGCATAGGTATGTCCCACTGCTTGGAACTAGTTTGTTTTCCCTGATGACACTCGTCTCCTCCTAGTTTGTAACTATAAAGCTAGTTTATTCTTTTTTCAAGCTTTTCAAATAACTGAAAAAGTCCAAAAAAATAAAAAAACCAAAAAGCCGGACAAGGAAAGATAGTATTTTTGGCAGCTGTCGAGTCGTGTAGCCTTCGAACAGAGCATTGTATATCACATCCATTGGTTGGGTTATAGTTTGACTTTAGGAGCTGTACTCATTTATCTGAGTTTATCTCCACTGACTGGTTAAGATTCCAGTCCCTATGTAGCCTCTGTTGATGCCTCCTATGTCACAGAGATGTCCCAGTTTGTATATCGAGTCTATGCTGCCTCCATTCAGTCACCATACACCGTTATGCTCTTGTTCGAAGGAAGTTGAAACCTGTGTCGGCCATTCCTCAGTTATCTTGAATTTGTATGTCGGCCATTCCCGGTACAGTTACTGGTTCGTGCACCTTATGATCGAGTCCTTCCACATTAGACAGCTTTGCTGAGTACCTTGTGTTGGATGATGGGGGATGCCTTAATGCCCTCCTTCCAGCGGATTTCATCTGATCGACTTCAGATCATTTATTCTGGGATTGGAGTCTAGAGTCCTTTTGAGTGCCTTAAGACTTGCAGTCATCAGTGGCAGGTTCTCTCACCATCGACAGTTTCTTGGGAATACATCAATGTCCCCTGATCGATGGATTCTCTCAAGTGTTCGACCTCAACACATCTATTCACACTTGTTAGTTTGCACTCAAGTACCTTGATTCCCATTTTCATTATCGGTGGATAATCTCGCGTCTGTTAACGATATACATCAATGACCGGCAATCAGACGATGGACTACTATGGTCGACCTCGACACCTCTATTCGCATAGTAGGACATGTACTCGTAGCGGTTTGTGTAGAAGACCTTCCAGCTTGGTGGCATCTCTTATATGCTACCTCATTGATCGTGCCAGTGTTCATAAGATTTCAGCTCTCGTGACTTGATACCAGTGTATGTCAGATATTTCCAGCCACTATGGAGATCTTGATCTATTGTATATCTTCAGCCATGTTGGAGACCATGATCCTTTGTATATGTTCATCATGGAGATTCTAATTTATGTATCTTGTACGTGGCGATGACCACATATGTGATATCATGTATTATGCCTATTCATGGCCATTGTACTCTTATGTATCCGGGACTGCTATATGTACTTGCAGTTGTATGCAGAGTTGTATTATTGTACTATGCTGATTGGGTGGCTGGTCTTCCATTTGGGATCCTTCATCACTCCACTTCTGGGATGGACTTATAATGTATTTCGGCCATCGTATGACCCCTCTGACCTCACACATTAGGGGGCATCTGTTATAGATATTTTCACCACCCTAGGTGAATCACACTTTGTATGGCCTTCCCCTGTCCCGCTGCAGACTCTTTAGACCCCATGGACCACATTTTATCCTTTGATGTTTCCTTGATCATCCCTAAAACTATATAAAAAAATGATATACGAAGCATTTTACCCGATAATCGCGTACATACACGGGTTCGACCCCTATAACCGCGTACATCGGGATGTGTGAATAATCCAAATCCTTTTGGAGTTTTCCTTGACATGGATCCAACTCATTCGACTCCTGGCCTTCCATATGCCTTGAGATCACTCAGATTCGACCCTTCATTATCCCTTTTGAAGCTATATAAGGAACCCCTTGGTACATTGAAGGCAGATATAGAGAGATTGAAGCAACGAAACTATGGTCCATTGTTTCCAGAACTATACTTGAGTCTACATCCCTTTGTCCCTTTGGAGCACTTTTGTGTTCTTCCCAAGCTTTCCTTTGCTAGTGAGCTTTCTATCGAGAGATGGAGGATTGAGGTGGTGGAGGCCCAAGTGGGGGATTCAGTTTCTCCGGTTCACAGACGTGCCGTCAGAGGTTGTATCTATCTTGTAATCTCTGATTTATATTAATAAGAACTATCTTTTCCTGTCCAATGATGTGTATTTGATTTAATGTTGTATCCATTGGAATATGTCAAATTCTTTTACATTATGAATTATATATGATAGAATAGATCTAACACCATGATATATAGTATGCTTGTATTGTTTACTTGTTGTTGAGGAAGTATTATATCAATTCAAGCTGAAGATTGGAAAGCTCAACGAGGATCTGATTCAACCGTCTGGAATAAGGTACGAGGTCTGATCCTTTAGTGTTAGATGTTTTATTTCTATTGTATATTGGGAAAGATTGATTTCTGGAGTCAAGTCTGTCTGTTGTGGTACCCCAAGCCATAGGAATTTCTCTCCGTAACATGGGGGTGTAAGAGAAACATAGAATAATAATCATGTTCATTTTTACATGTTTTTACACAGAGGAATCTACATGTGTTCCTAACTCATGCATGCTTAGAAATGCACACACATTTTTAATTCACTTGTTGTTTTCAATTAAAAATGACATGGTAACTTATTCTCCATGCAGAAATGGATTTCCTAGAGTTTCCAAAATGGACAAATCTATTTAGATAAGAAGACATGTACATTCTTGAAGTGAATACACATTCCAAAAGAAACAACATGCTTGCATTCAAGTTTCAATGAAAAAGGGAAGCAACTTTGCGCACGCACCCTGTACATATCTACAATTGATAGACCTTTAGTTGCATTCACATAACTTTGATAGGGATCTATGATGAGTTAAGAAATGTTTCATATTATTAAATATTTTTGGGGAAATAGAGTTTACCTTCACTTCCATTTGTTGTAGATTTGGAGTTAATTGGAATTGAGTTGTACAAATTTGCAGTTGATTGGCCTTGATTTGTACCCACGTAGCATTGATTGAGATTCATGCTCAGGTGAGGAAATGATTAGAATTATGAAAATAAAAGTTTTGGGAATAAAATTTCCTTTAACTTCCATTTCTGGTTGATTGGTCTTGAGTTGATTGTTGTACCCACCTAGAAATGTTTTGGATTATTAAAATAAATGTTTTAGAAAAGAAGTTTACCTTCACTTCTATTTGTTGCAAACGTGTAGTTGCTATGTATTTTCTTCTACAAATTCATAATGGATTGGTGTTGAGTAGAAGTACCCACTTGGATTTGAATGGGATTTGTACCTTTATTTGTTGTAGATTTGTAATTGAGTGGTATAGAGCTATATTGACCCACCCTTCTGCTGAGCATGGTTGTCATTAATGTCAAGTCTAAATGCATTAATGATAAAGGTTGTGGTTGTTGACGACATGGGAGCACTAGGTGGTACAAATGACCCATACTGTGGTCATTTGTTGAAGATGATATGGCTCGTGTCCGTATAAAACTCTTGGATGTGCTAATGATGAACCACTTACTAATGGTATCCTTGTACATGAATGGTTGGGTCTTGGACCCACATAAATTATGGTATAATATCTCTTAGAGATTTTGCATCCCTCATGAATCCCTTATACTTTTACTCATTAACGTGTACCATGAAGACTCAATGGTTATGTTGTGCACATGAAAACTTGGGTCTTGAAACGCACACATGGTGATTTGATGAAGTCTTTGACACTTTCATAAATGCATGTCTTGCTTGATGGCCATTGGAAACTGTTGAAGTAATGATGAAGTATTTGAAAAGGCTCTTCAATCCCAATCCAAAATCCCTGAAATATGGAAATATGGAAAGGCTTTTGACCTTTTGACAAAGCCTCAAATTCTTATGTTAACTTGCCAAGTTCTCCAATTTAAGGTTTTATCAGTGAATGTTTTCACCTTTTGGTCGAAATCCAAATCTCATGTGTAATATGATTTTTAATAATTATTATGGTTTTAATATAAATTATTATTTTATCTTTTTTATTAAAATTATAATTTTTATTAAAAATTAAATGATTATGTTATTTCATAAAGCCATTGCTTTCAATCCATTATCTTAACGTCTCATGTTGGTTTTTATTTAAAAATACAATATAGAAATTTCATTTCATAAAATTTTGGGCTTTATCTAATTTAAACGCCATAGTTTCCCACCTATCTGTCGAAGCACAAACATATCAAAGGCAGTCGTAGAGGATAAAATGAAAGCATTATTTCTTAACACGTCTTGACAAATTCAAGAGAGTGGAGAAACATCCGAATCTAAGACAATAAAGAGGTATGCAGATCAAGTTTTATAAGGAATAAAATCAACATTAGTAACCAACTTTAAATTTGATGCATCTTTTGGGTAATTTATCAACTAATTTGACAAATTCCAGATTTCCTAGCATTGAACCAGCGAACGAGGGATTAGCTGGCAGTTAAATAGAGTCCTTCCAAATATTTATGGATTTTCAAGCATTGAATGAGGGCTCAGCTAGCAGCTAAACAGAGTCTTTCCATATCTTTTCCAGCTTACAACACCATCTGGTCCGCTCGTATCCGCCTCATAAAACCATGTTTCATTCTTTTTGGGTGACCCAATCCCCAGTATGGGATAAACCTGAGAAACTAAATGGCACCAGGGGGCACATTGAGGCATACATATACAAACAAAGTCCGGTCGATGTATTGACATTAGAAACAAATTCATCTTCTTCTTATGATTGTTTCAGTCCTAAAAACCCTTGGATATTTGGCTTTCAAAGCAGTTCCAATGATGGCAGCAAATCCGATGTGCGAATATCTCCAGCACCTTCAGTATTTGATGATATCCTTTCACGAGTCTATGTCCCAAATTTTCAAAGGCAACAGCAGCGAGTCAGCCCTAGATATGCGGAAGAACCTGATGGAGTATTATCACGATCTCCACGAAGCCTTGCAATCGTGGTACGAAACCCTAAATATAAAGGAGGAAAAACCAGAACTGTCATGCATGATCAAGATGTCTCCATGTTTTCACTTCATGAGGAATGAGGCACTTTGGAGGTACCGTTCCCTCTTCTCAGGACCGACCAGGTCAACCAACCTTACCCTTCCTGTATTACTGTTGTTGGGTAAACTACTGGATCACTCGCTTACTCACCAGAATAGACAGAGTCGTATGGATCTGGGTCTCGATCTAAGGAACCAATATGTTAGTCCTCTTATAGCAGTGCCTCTCTTTTTGGAAGAACCTCATGGTGGGGCGGGATGCTACTGGGAATCTAGTTCTGTAGATGGGTGGGTAGTAAACAAGGGTTAAGGTCTCTAGGTTCACTATCCCCAACCCTGGGCAGAAAGGGAAAAAACAAAAAAAACAAAATATCAAACGTCCAAGTCTACAATTGGCTTAAAACAATCTCCAATAAATGCGACGGCTGTGGTCTCTTACACTACATCATGCATAACAAGAAAGAGGAGACAACCATTCAGAATGATTTATCGGTGGTGCTCAATAACGTCCCCAATGCGGCGAAGCTGGCGTTGAAGGTTCTGCAGGGCTATAAATTCTCAAGATATGGCATCATATGGGCTTGCATTTTGATCTTGGAATCCCTTTACCCCATTTTTTGTAATGACGACAGTGCTACTGTTCAATTGCATGTCAAGGATTCGGCCCGGGAGTCGATTGCTAAGTAAGGTTTGGAGAAATCAGTTGAATAAGAAATATGCATTGGATTGCGAAGCCTTCCTGCAGCTCTTAATAATGTTTAGGATCATGGCGGACTATGAGAAGAATGAGCTTTTGGAGATACTGATTCCTGTTTCCAGCCACAAGCAAGCTCCAGAGATGTGTTGGTCTCTTGGATTGTCTCCTAATGCAGGTTAGTGCATTGATTACTATATGCTTGTGTTAAACATTAATTTAGGCTTAAACATTGATTACTATCTCCTTAGATTACTTTATATGAGGCTTGATTCATTACATTAGTGGTTTTATACTTGGTTTCTGTTTGGTGCTACTCTAGATGGATTTATACATTGATAACTGTATGATGAATCAATTTTGTCTTCCCTAGTGTCTTGCATTGCATAGTTTTTTTCTCTAAAGTACAAATCATGTTCATCTTCTTCTTCTTTTTTGGAAATGCATCTTGTATTACATTACTACACATCAAATTATGCATATCAATGATCCAGGATGTGATTACACAAACAACCCCTCCTTTAGGCAAGGAGTGCCAATATATTTTCCTTAGCCCCAATCTCAAGATATTTTACATCATTGTGAAAAATTCCAAATCTGGTTTCCAATTCTGCTATGAACATTGTAGTTCCACCCAAATGAAAAAGAAACAGATCCCATTGAATGTACCTTGGCGTCTTCTTTCCTATGCAGAGGCTATTTTTGTCAACATAATGGTGTTCCAAATTGCTCTGCCATATTGTTCTATCATCCCACCTGTTTCCTGAGATGACTCCTTTCCAATGAAGATAGATAACAAAAGAAACTAGAGGGACTTAATAACACCATTTTGTATATTCAGTTTCGGCACCCGATATTCGTTCATAAGGGCTGGCAGCACAGTGAAGGGAGAACAAGTCTCTGCAACAATAGCAATAGCTACAGTTGTACAGACACGGTTCTGGCATTCTTGAACCTTCAAGTTGTTCAGTAAAGTAGCAAGCACATTTTGCAGGCCCAATTGCCTTTGCAATGTATCCAAATGTGTTCACAGTTGCCCTTCTAATTCCCTTCTTATGAGCTTTCAACATCTCTAAAAGCTCAAAGCAGATTCTCATCCATTCTCTGGTAGGAACAAACTCAGCACCACGACCAGCAATTCTACCCACAAGATCTATACAATTCTCCTGCACTTTTTCATGTCTGTTTTCCAAAATTGGAGTCAGACGAGGTAGCAAATCTTTAATTGGTGGATTCATATTAGTCATACCAATGACAGTTACTATAGCTTTTAATTCCCCTAGAATGGATCCCAAAAATTCAATATACTCTTCTTCCAAGTATTCATAAAGCACAACACCCAAGTGACCCATTAGTTGTTCTTCTTGGCATTGCTTCATCACTACGGCGATTCTGGAAATAAGATCTGCAGCTTGCTGTCTAACCTTTGCACTCTTATTATTTAGTCTCCACTTAATGGTACCACAAATTTGTGGCAAGTATGGCTTGACTCTCTGACTCAAAGCATTCAACACGGCACCAAATCCATTCAACATTACATTAGCATCATCACTGGTTTGCTCTTGGAATGCATAAAGTATTTAATCAATGAGCAACTCCTCCAAGCGTGAATCAATATCTGAAGCTCCCAAATTGGCAAATACCTTTCCAATTCTCTCCATTACCATCCGACGATATGGTTCACTTTCATCTTTAAGGTCTTCGACAGTCCTTCCCACAATGTCTGCAACTCCCACTTTGTTAGCTATCGCAACAGTTGTATAAACCAACTGTCTGCAATTCATACGATCCTGAGTCATCCTTCGAACCCAAAAGTTGCGGAAGAATTCAGGAATTATTTCTGCTCTAATGTAATCTGCTTCCACGCCCTCTGTACTGACACACTGCTTAACAACTTTCAAAACAATGTTTTTCATTTCTTCATCTGGGGATTGAAACTCATGAATCAAGATAACCATCACTTCCTTTGTTTAATAACTAGCACACATAGCATCCATAAGAGGTATAATAAATCCAATAGACTTCAAAAAAGCTGCAAGAACTATACCCCTATCTGAACGGATACCGATACCCTTCCATAGGGGTTTAAGAACAGAATCAAAGCTTTCTAATCCATAAGGTGCTGCAGCTTCTGCAAGAGTAGCCAATGATAATGCGGTAATAGTTCTCACCTTTTGATTTTCATCATTAAGACCGTGTTCTATAATTTCAACAAGGGACCGTAGATGCGGCAGAACAACACAACCCATGAGAATAGCTATCTGTTGGACAATCTTTATACCAGTATGTCGAGCTTGCCATGATTTCTTAATTTGACACACTGCCTTCAAAAATGGAAAAAGAGCTGGAATTCCAAGAGTAGAAGCAACTACACTAAAATCCCTTGCTGTTGTGTTTCACACATATTCATCAATGTTATCAATATCAGGTCTCATGGTGGCAATCATAGTTGCAAGCCCTGCTGCTTTGCTCAAGTTGGAGATGATCTCTCTTCCCTTGACACAGGCATAGTAATATTCCTCTATAAGATGAGGTTCAATGACCACAAGAATCTTGTGAACAAATGGCCTGACAAGTTCATCCAGTTTATAAAGAACTCTATCAATTACCTTCACCAAAATATGCCTCTCTTGATCTTCAAGTGTGGGGGACATGAGCAAAGGCAAAATCTGATTAAAGAGAGGCCCGGCACCAAACTCCCTAGCTTTGTCAGTAAGTTGTCTCAACGTTGTTTTCTGCTGCGGTGGTGTACCGTTCTTCACCTTAAGCAACAGCTTCATTATCTTGCGCTCTTTCTGCTCGTCCGGTGAAAGCTCCTTGGCATGAACAAGGCCATCAAACCAAAAACCACTATTCAAAATGGGATCCTCAGCATGAACAAGGCCATCCTTTAAATCAAACTCATTACAATGGTCAAGGACATCTGCAACTACCCTAGTAGTACTAATAGAAGCAAGGCTAGTGCCTACCCTGCTTGGTGCTACCCCTACTAGCGAATCCAAACCAATCCACACCAAAAGTCATCAAATAAAGCAGCCCATCAAATAAAGCAGCCTTTGGTGGAGGGAAAATAATGCAGTTGAGTTTATGGCATTCAAATTAATTCTTATGCTGGAAGATAAATATGGGGCTTTAATTTTACAGGTCTTTGGAGATTCTCAAATGGTGATCAACTGGATGAATGATGTGTGTGGTGGAAATAAGCTTTTCCACTTCTTTCTCCTTTTGTCATGTTTACAAGTAATGGGATGCTTAACCTGACAGAGTTTATTGGGCTTTGATAAATCCCTCAAAACCCAATAGACAGGGTATAGAAAATCCTGTTTGTTGGGTTTATTTTAATGGTACCTCCCAGAACATCTCACAGACTTCAAGTATACTTAAATGATACACATTTCATAAAGTGTAAAGCAGCCATTGGGAGGGGGGCAAACAATGCAATTGATTGGAGGAATTGTCTTGTACTTAAATGATACACAGTTCATACTTAAATGATACACATCTCATAAAGTGTAAAGCAACCTTTTGGAGGGGGGCAAACAATGCAGCTGGGTGGAGGAAGTGTCTTATACTTAAATGCAAAATTCCTCGCATGGAAAAAGAGAAAAAATATTAGTAATGTAGGTTAATATTGTATTAATGTTGTAATAATGATAAATCATCACCGCCCCAGCCCTGTGTGGTAGCTCAGTTGGTTGATGCTGCAGGGACCAAGCCTTCGGGCGGTCACTTAAGTATAACCACTTAACCTTGTCGAAATCTTTGGTTAGGTCTATTTTCAACATGAAAGGAGGGGGAACAAAGGATTTGATGGAGTGGCTGGTTTCTTAAACCAAACCTACAACATCATGTACATTTCTCTGGTCTAAGAATACAAATTGGCTTAGGGGATGTAGTTGGAGAGGATAGGATTGATATAGACTGGTATGACCTTGGAGACGACCTTATATATACAATTGGATAGGGATATGGGTCTATAATGGTCGAACCTTGAGGGAAAATCATATTTTGGGATGTTAGAAATGAAACTAGAGTTAAATGGGGGGTGAACCATACCTGAATATTTTGATTCTTCAATTGCAACAACAATATTGTCACTGATTAGGTACCAAAATCCAAGGTAAAACATAATGGCCCATCCATTTGGGCCAAGAGATTTTCCATGTTGGAAGGATTTGAGAACCTCAAGAAACTCCTCCTTTGTGGCTTCTTACATAAGGTTTCTAGCCTGTATCAGATCAACCTAACTGTTGAAGAAAGAGGTTGTAGTGAATATGTCCCTGATGTAATATACCAAAAGTATATTATATTATTCGTTAAGTTTAGTTATTAATTATTGTGCTGCTATAAATCTCTCTTGTTAACTGATAGTTTGGGTTATTGCTTTCTGTTTTGTCCCCTTTAGCCATGTAGTCTATCACTTTAGCCTTCTTTCCATTTCCTTTGCTTCTCAACATCTGTCAGTTGCTAGCCAATCGTTAGGGAGTCTTCCCATAGTTAGACTTGCTTTCCTAACTTTGTAATCTTGGACGATGAGTCAATTCTTTATTACTGTTCTAGTTCTTATATTATATAGCTTGGCAGACAGCAGAAAGCCTTGGGAGTCTGGTACTATGCCGATCACATCCGAGGTCTTTGCAACTCATCAAAATTTGATACTCTTGTGATCATGTGGGATGTAGACTTGACATTGTAGCTTGGGACTAAAAGTACTTTGGAAATGTCTTCCCCCAAACAAAGCAAATCAGCTTTGGGGAAGGCTCAGTTAGGTAATGTAAATTAACTAGATTATGTACTTCTGATTCTTTGCTATTGTCTTGCAAATAACTTGTTCCTCTAGACATTAGAGTCTCTCTTGTACTCATGTAACATGTGGGCTGCAGAGATGGCAGACTGTTAATCGTGGGTATGAGTATGAGATCAAAAGTGCTACGTTTTCTAGTTACAGTTATATAAGGTGCTGCTTGTTTTTGTCTAGAATGCTTCTTGAGTATATTTAATTTGTATCGATATTGCAGTGCTTCATGGTATCAAAGCTAAGTGTTGGATATATGTAAATTGTATCGATATTTTAGTGTTTCATGGTTTAAAAGCTAAGTTTTATGTGGAATCAAAGTTAAAAGGTAAACGGAACAAATATTTTTAATATGGTATTGGACCAAAAGTTTATGATCTTGTACAGATCTATAACTTTTGACACCTTTTTGGTGAAAGGTCGACTATTTTAGCTTTATACACGATTATTCGATTCATAGTGCATTGTACGAGGAAAACTCAGGCTCTAGATTAGATTTTTATAGTTTTTTTTTAATATTCTAAGATGTGATTCACGAGTCATTTAGAAATAATTTTGTTCACTTTGTTATGCTATTGTGTCTACCTTCAGGAAATTAATGCTTCATCCTTTACCTGTGTAATATGAAAATTATCAAGGGGTTTTTAGAGAATGTAGCATCCATTGAAGGCTTTTCATGTGAAGCTATGACTTCCTTTTGAAGGGGGGGGCATCGCAAAAGCATACTTTCTCTAGCATTATCTCGAGTACATATGAGACCTTCTCTAGCAATAAAGGCTAGTAGATGTATACAAGTTTCTTGGAGTTCTGAATCTACACCTTGCATAACATTTAGCCATGTCACTCGGTTCTTTGCAAGATGGCACATAAGAGTAATGGCATGTTCTGTTTCTTGTAATGCGACGAGAGAAGTTTGGGGCCTTTGATGTTTAGTTCTCTTCCTACCAAGTGCATTGGCTGGAAGGTCGGGGAAATATAGTGTACACAAGATATAATATTTTTCAGAATAAAAGTAGGTCAATGCATTGTCTAGAACTAAAGCACCAGCATCATTTTCTCCAAGAGAGTTCACCATTGCTGTTACAACAGCTAGCCCTAAACCCCATAACCCATCACATAGTCTACCGTTATGCCACACAGAGAATGGACCCTCTCTGTTTCCGGAGCCTAATTAAAGTTCATCTCGTAGGAAGTGACTAAATGTTGACAAGCATGAAAAAAACCAATAGACTGCAGCATCTCAACACCTCCTCTCACACGTGCTAAACATAAACATAAATTCAGGATTACAGCAGCTGAATCTCTCCAACTATCATGTCGAATCCGACCAATTACACACTGCATAGGAAAATGGTTTTGCAAAATAGGCAACCAAGTATTAGGTGCCAGGAAACCTTTTATCTTGTATCAATTACAGCTAAAGATAGGTTTGCAACATTGTTGTTTTCAACACAACTTCAAAGAACAGGTAGAAATCCCAAACTCATAAGAGAAACATCAGAAAAGACATCTCTGCCACATTCTGCATGTCTCTCTTTGATTCTCTGCTTTCCTGGTACTCTTTATTTTGAGAATGAATAAAGTCTAATGTTGTCAGAAGCACTACCAGGAGACATCTAAGCATTGTTTCAAGTCTTTCTGGAATAAATGGTTTTATATCCATCAATAATTTTAGGCTTGTGATCACTGTTCTGATCACTTTTGCATAGAGTGGCCAAGCATGCATTCTCTTTGTTGTTGACATTATACGGCTGCACATCCACCTCACAAAAATAAGCAAAAGTTGGGCCTGTTTTATGAGAAAATTTAGCATGTAATTTGTTGGATCACCAAGAGGGCCTAACAACTGCATTGATGTCAATAGATAATTGCAAAGATCTTCAACACACAACCCTATCGATTCTTCTGAGAAGGCTGCATTTAGGGTTATTGAACCTAACTCTGTCCCCTGTTCAACAAGAAATGATATGAGGTACTGTAAACAAAAATATAAGTACCAAAACAAACTGATCTAGAAAGGCTATAAAACAGAAATAAGGAAAGTAGGTATTCTTATGGTCTAGAAACATAACAAGCACAGAGCTTGTTTTGGATAAGTATGATAGCTCTCAAGCATGAATGAACTTACAACTTTTTTTTCAAACATTGACAAAGCTAACACAGTCATCCATGCTTTTAATGCATTCAACTGAAAATATGCAAGACAAGAGGCCCTATTTGCACGGCTCAAGATTTCTAGTGTCTTTTCTGCTGCAGCTGTGAGTCCTTTGTCATCTGAGTGAGGCCACCAATATATACCCAATTATGTTTTAAGGGTTTTGGTATCATAAATATACTTATCTTCACATAATGGATGAAGTTCTTTTAAACATAAATGTTTAACAGTCTGCAAAATTGAATCT
Organism: Pseudotsuga menziesii; assembly: GCA_001517045.1. Lineage (NCBI taxonomy): Eukaryota > Viridiplantae > Streptophyta > Pinopsida > Pinales > Pinaceae > Pseudotsuga > Pseudotsuga menziesii. Next base: position 46,109 of record LPNX010877143.1, read on the forward strand.
ATCTCCAACTTTATGAGGTGCTCTGAAACTCTCTGAAAGGAACCTGGAGGAATTTTTCGACCTTTTAACTCCCCTTGAAGATGATAATATAAATCATTTACAATCAAAGCATGGAGTTCCATACCATAGATTCCAATCAAACATAGATTATTCTTCAGCTTTCAAATACACAACATTATATATAGAGAATTACCAAGAATACTATCAAAATTTCATATAGCTAAAGAAGATATGCTACACAATACTGAGGAAAAATGAAGCAGATGGAAACATTGAGATAGGTGAACATAATACTTTTTCAGCATCTTATCATAGGTACATGCCAACATACAACACACAGAATGCAACTGCAAAATCCCATCCTGTCCTTCAGCACTCATTAATGACTTCAATATTAAAAGTGAACACAGAATGCAAACACAACCCTAAACATTAAATTTCTGTATGCTTCCCTTCTAAATCCCGATGTACAAAACCATGCATATTAACAATCAATATAAGAAAAAGGAGAGAGCAGTACATATTCTTTGGATCACTGCCAGTGATAATTCGCCACTCTTCATATTCCAATGCAGGAAAGCAGATTTTCATAGTCATGCTTCCCACAAGATCATCCCATTTGCTCTCAATTAGGTTCAATATAGCCTCAGCCTGTTCTGGAGTAGTTGGAGATGTTACTATAGCCCAAAGATTCCCCAAGGAGAAAAACCTGAAATTCATGTGAGCAGGATGAAGGTTCCCAATTAGGAATCCTCCTTGATCAGGCATCCAATTAACAAGCCATGATGGAATTTGCTCTGGATAAATATTGAACTTGTTGACAGCTTCAGGGGTATATTCTTTTGTCTTGTATCTATAAATTTCATTGAGCTTTATCGTATGAATACAATAATACTCTTTGATATGAAAATCTAGTGCACTTAGCATGCTGTTTACATCCCTCAGTAAGTTCTTTGATCCATCATCAACAATCATTATTTCTCGTGCACAACGAAGAGCAGAGTAGAATAAAGCCTGCCATGCAGCAATATGAAAATTAGTTTCATAATTTGCGATTCAGGAACACTAGACATTAATAAATTGGAAAACTAAATGCCACATATACAAGAGCAATAAAGCAATCCTCAATTATTGTTAAAGTTAGTGCAGTTGCGAGACCCATTCTCAGAGACTGGTTTCCTAGTCAGTTGACTAGGACAGAATAAGACCCTAGAAGGTACCCTAGGGCCCCTAGTAGTCTCCTGGGGTTCTTGGTCTAGGACCAAGCAGGTTGATGCCATGGCAAAGCCCCTAGCATGTGGCTAGGGCCCCTATATGCCTCTAGGGTATTTTGGTCTGGGACCAAGGATGTGATGTCCAAGTAGAGCCTGCAGGTAGAGGCAAAGATATATTCTAGTATAGGACCAAGGACACGATGTCCAAGTAGGTACTGCAGGTAGTTGATCAATTTTCAGTGTGAGACTAAAACTCAGCTTAGTACCGAGAACCATTCTGCGAGAGAATGGAGGACCTGGTTAGGGTCTAGGGATTGATCAACTTGATTCAGTGTGAGACTGAAACTCAGCCTAAGGATGAAAGGCATTCATTAAGAATGGAATATAATGATGTCCCCTCTCCTAATTGGTTATTGCTAGGTTGATTCTCAAGGGACTGGCCACCCCTTGACGATGTCCCTAGTACCTAACCTTTAGGAGCAGTGTCAATGACAAAAGGATTGTACCATCCGGTTGGATCTCCCCCCTTATACAGTGATGACAAAATATATAAAACTATGTACCTTGAGAGAGAGAAAAGTATTTGGTCTTA
>LPNX010877165.1:0-60118 GCA_001517045.1 Pseudotsuga menziesii
TGTGATGATGTTTCTTTCAGTGATCCTATTTTATATGCTTTTATTATGAAAAATGAAATGATATACTGATGTCTTAGTTAAGCATATGAAAATTTAACACCTCTCGGATCACATGCACTCTTTCTTTCTCTGGAATACAGAGTTTACCGAGATGATACAAGAGTTGATCATGCACAAAATAGTTCTCTTCCTGTTTACCATGTATTAGCGATGCATATACATTCTTAAAATCTTTATCTTCTGCATATTGCTCAACATAACTCTCATGGGTTAATGAACTGTTCTGAAGAATGATTGAAGCATTCATAGGTGACCTTGATAACATGTCTGCTACTTTATTATGAATTCACTTTTTGTATCTAATTACAAGATGAAACTGCTGTAAAAATCCCATCCATCTTAAATGCCTACTTTGTTGTATTTTAGTTTGAGATTGTAAATATTGAAGTGGCTGGTGATCAGTATGTATGACTGTCTCTTTTCCCATGATATAATGTTTCCACTTCTTCACAGTCTGTACTAAAGCATACAATTCTTTGTCATAGGTCGGATAGTTACTTACCGCAGTAGAGAATGTTTCTGAATGGTAACATACTGGCTTCCTTCCTTGCATCAAAACTGCTCCCATGGAAAACCCGCTGGCATCGGTTTCAATCTCAAATGGCTGTTGCAAATCTGGCAACGTCGGAACTAGTGTTGTGCTGATCCTTTCCTTCAAAGTGTCAAAGGCTCTCTGATTCTTGCCTCCCCACTAGAAAATTTCATTAATGCTTGTCAATGCATGTAATGGAGCAGCAAATGGAAGAAAACCAAGAAATGAATTTCCTCCAATACTTAACTGCACCGAAAAAAATTCTGATTTTAGTAACGGTGTTAGGGCGTGGCCAATTTACAATGACAACAACCTCGGCTGGGTCCACTCGTAGGTAGCCTCCACCAATAATATGGCCTAGATATACTAAAGAAGTTTTAGTAAATTCACATTTAGACGTTTTTACATAAAGCTTTTCCTTTCTCAGTACATCTAAAACTTTCTTCATATGTACTATATGCTCTTCCCAGGTTTTGCTAAACACTAGGATATCATCCAGATATACAATTACAAAATCATCAATGAATGGTCGAAAGACATCATTCATGACCCGCATGAAAGTAGCAGGAGCGTTACATAGCTCGAAAGGCATTACGAGCCATTCATACAAACCCTGTTTTGTTTTAAACGCTATTTTCCAAGCATCATTTTCAGCAACACGGATTTGATGATACCCACTACGTAGATCCAATTTTGTAAAATAAATTGCATGTTTCAACTGACCAAGAAAATCATCAATGCAAGGGAGAGGATACCTGTTTTTAATGGTGATTTTGTTAAGGGACCTATAGTCGATACACATCCTCCATGATCCATCCTTCTTTGGAACCAAGACTATAGGAGAGCCATAAGGAGAAGTGCTTGGCCGGATGACCCCCTTCTCAATCAGCTCCTGAACCTGCTTCTTGATCTCCTCATTCTGCATTACAGACACCCGGTACATGGATATGTTCGGGAGTGGCACATCCTGCTGCAAATGTATCTCATGCTGGATCTCTCTCTTTGGTGGTAACCCTTTCGGATCTTGAAACAAATAATCATACTCAGAAATGATTTCAATCAGTTTAGATTTATGCTTAGGGTCACACCCTTCAAAATATTTAGAGATCTCATAATTTTTCACCTTAACCATCATTAACACAAAATTCTTACTAGCATTTACCAGCCTCTTCATTTGTTCTGCAAAAACTATTGCTAGATTGGTTTTTATTTTATGTGCTCATACAATATATTCTACACCATCTTTAAAAACATGATACTTATTCTGCTCTCTATAAAAGACTGCTTCCCGGTCATACAAATATGGACTCCCAAGTACTATTCCACAAATGTCAAGTGGCACTACATCTAGTTCTACCTCATCAATGAACTTTTCAGTAATGGCAAACTTCAATACACATTTCTTTGTAACATGTAATTGTGTATCATTAGTAACCCAACCAAGAGGATAGGGTTTTCATGAGGCATAGTAAATAAATGCAATTTCTTAACCACTTCTTCTGATATCAGATTTACTTGTGAACCACTATCAAACATTGTATCAATCTTTGTGTGATTTGCAATGACACGAACATGAAACAATGCACTTCTATCTTTATCATTTTGCTTAGAAGTAGATGGCAGATTTGTACTTGCACTAGAACTTGATTTTGCATCAATGGGAAGTAAGATACTTTTATTCTTACCCTGGATTCCAACAGCTGTAACCTTTGTTTCATCACCTGAATTGGATCCTAAGTCCTGAATAATTGCTGCAGTAGATTTTGCTTTTCCTTTATCCTTGTTTCCTATGAACTTCTTTGGCCTTAAATCCAGATGAAGCATTAGAGGAAATTTCAACTCAAAATGGGCCTTTTAACTTTTATTCAAATTCCATGTCATCATGTGTTAGCCAATGAAATTTATTTAAATTTGAAGTACTGTATAGGTCTTAAACACTTTTTTAATATAAATTTGGGGATAGGTATCATAAAAAAAACTACTTTTTTGTTTGTATTTTTGACATATCTCCCCGTGTTTTTACTCAAATTTCGATAAGGAGAGATTGTTGGATGTAGAATTAAATTCCACATCCAACGAGTACCCACTAGGCATACTTTTGACGGACCCCGCTACCCCAAAAACAAGAAATACCTGAAAAACTGGAATGATGATGTCATCATTCCATTTTTTTCAGGTATTTCTTGTTTTTGGGGTAGCGGGGTCCGTCAAAAGTATGCCAAGTGGGTACGCATTGGATGTGGAATTTAATTCCACATCCAACGATCTCTCTCAATCGAAATTTGAGTAAAAACACAGGGAGATATGTCAAAAATACAAACAAAAAAGTAGTTTTTTTCTTTTCTTCCTCCAAAATTAATAAATATTATTTTATTATTTTAACTATTATTTTATTAGTTCATTTTAGGAGGCCCATTTTGAGTTGAAATTTCCTCTAATGTTTCCAACACTTAGAGACATCATGTCCCTTTTGACAATGTGAACATGTAGGCTTTTCACCCTCTTTCTTAATAGTAGCCATCTTCTTTTTCCCCTTATCTTGACCTTTCGATTTGTTGTCAAATTTAAATGACTTCTTCACAAAAGTATCATTAGCATGCTTACCCCTAGCTTCTAAATGGATAGCTTGAACTCATACATCATCCAAATTACTGGGGTTAAACATCAACAAGGTATGTCTCAAATACGAATGCATGCCACCAATATACTTAAGAAGAGTTTCTTATGTATCTAATGCAACATTCAATGCAATAGCCCTTTTTCTGAATTCATGAGTATAGTCTTGAATGCTTTGTACTTTATCTTGTCTAAACATTTTCCAACCCATGGTTAATTGTTGAATATGGCCTAAAGGATAAAATTGCTTCCTTAATACTTCAATGAATTCATTCCAAACTAAAATAATTTTACCATTCTTTCGAAAATCTTGCTGAATCTTGCTCTCCCACCAAGTAAGAGCCATTCCACTCATTCTCAAAGTGGCCAATTGAATTTTGGAAGGGTCATCATTAATGCCCTACACCCTACAATATACTTCAAGTTGCTTGATCCAATTGTCTAACTTTTCAGCATCTAAATCTCCACTATAAATTGATAACTCAAACTTAACATCCAATTTGAAATAAGGCATATTAGAATTTTCATTAGCATTATGCGAATGAGAAGCATGAGAAGAAGATAAAGTTTGAGTAGTATCAAGAGGATCGCCATCACCTCCTACTCCTTTACCCTTTTCTTCCTTCTTCACTTCTACATCTTTGGATGAATATCCTTCTTCTTTCTTCTTCCTTTCTACTCGCTCATTGAGTAGAATTTCCATCATGGCTTTCATGTTCATAAAAGCCTCTAAAAACTCAAATTCAGAAATAATAGGTTTTTCCCATTCTGTATGTCCTTCTTCTTCCCCTCGTGGAGAAGACATGGTTCTTGAGAATGTTCTCCTTGAGCCAATATCACGATATTCTTCAACTAATTCTCCTTCACCATGCTTTAACCTGGATCTGGTAAGCATTCACAAACTTGCACAAGCAGTCAACCAGCTCTGATACCATAACATCTTTTTCAAAATGGTACAAAATGGTTCTGGAAACAACTTCAGCAACTGTAAACAGAATGCTGTACAAAATATTTAAGACCTCTCTTCTAGAAATTACATTTAGCCTTCAAAAAGCAAAGAAAGCTAAAATATAACAAAGAAAGTTGACTTCCATAGCATTACAACACTTGATGGAAAATTCTCCAAGCTTCTCATAATAGAGAAATGATGCGCTGCCTTCTAAACGAGCTAAATCCTCCCCCTTCACTGCAGCTAGAATCCCCTATTTAAGCATTTAGCGGGAGGGATAAGTAACCGATTCGATTCCATCATCTCAGCTGCTATTATTTTTTTATTGTTACAACCATACGCTAAGCTAAACCATGCAATTCGTCCAAGTCATTGCACAAGCATTATGTTACCACGATGTTCCATATCCCCGAAATGTTGCAACTAACTCCACGCACATGTTGACTCACAACACGTTGCAATGACCGTTATGCACATATGTTGCACCATACGATAGCGTCACACGTAACGTAACCATTTGATGTCACCACTAAATTTGTGATGCCACAGCAAGTGCGATAAGTATGTCACAATTAAGTCTGTCACAGCAAGTGATAATTCTGTCATAGCTAAGTCTGTCACAGCAAGTGATAATTCTGTCGCAGCTAAGTCTATCACATCAAATGATAAGTCTGTCGCATCAAAGTCTGTCACAGCAAGTGATAATTCTGTCGTAGCTAAGTCTGTCACAACAGTGTGCTATTTCTATCACAACTAAGTCTGTCACAGCAGTGTGATATTTCTGTCGCAGCAGGTGCGACGTATGTCGCAGCAGGTGCAACGTATGTCGCAGCAAGTGCGATATGTCACCACTATGTTTAGCATATGTGTGGAACATTCATGTGTTATGTTCTTTGAACCATAGATTAATAACTATTATACCATATTGGATCAGTGTAAATTAAATATGAATAATCCTCCGGATCATAAGTGAACCCAATAAATAGAACAATTACACTCACAAAATTGCTTGTCAAACATGCAAAATTAACACCGAAGGAGACTGAAATTGGAGCATAGAACTAATATGTATGGAGTAAGTGTACAATAGACAACGTTATGAAGTAATAGGATGTTGTAATATATAATTACATGAGATATTCAAATGCATAAATATGCCATTCAAAATAGTCAAAAAGAAGGCGTACCAAAACTAGTCAAATCCCCCATAGATGCATAAAGCAGTTTCCAAATATAGGTAGATGCTCACGAATTGGCTAAGTCAAGTGGGAAAGCTAAAGAGGGATGGAAAGAAAACTCATACATGCTTTTATTTGGAGAAAAGGAGGGAGTATGATGTGGGAAAAAAACAAGCCAGTTACAACTAGTCTAGCTTTTCCTTTGCCTTAAATCAGAAATAAAACAAGGTAGCTTTACAAAAAAAGTATATATGCACTTTGGAGAATATGGAATAAAGAAGACATGCTAAAATGGGTTTCCAAGATGTTTTTCAAGCACTCAATGACTCAGTTTTATCATGTGTTGACTTCTACAACATGTAGAAGGAAACTAGCATAGAGTGGAATCTAGGAAACTAGGTAATAAGACAAAAATGATTAAATTAATGTCTAAGGTAGGTAACTAAGGGTTGATTATTCTAACAAAAAGAATTAAAAAACCTTGCCATCCCAAAAATAAGTAAAAATAATAAAAGGAAGGACCGGATACCTTCATTTGTGAGATTGGTATCGGAGAGGGACACATAAGAAAGAAAAGTATTCAATTAAATGTACAATGCAAAGAAGGGTAGATGTTCCCGTGAACCATGAAATTAGTGTATTAAAAGAAGAGATAGATATTCTACATACCAATAAATAATGTAAAGAAATAAACTAACCTGTAAAAAGTCTGCATATAGAAAGAACCTTGAACAAATGCTGAGATTTTTCGCTCAAGAGTCAGCCAGTGTGAAATTGGTTTCCATGAATCCACTCTTCCACTATAAAGACATAATTTTCATGAAATCAAGATTGGTGATGAGCCCTAACTATTTTATACATTATATAGGCACAAAAACGTCTCTACTTGAATAAATCTATCCACATTTTTCTCAAATATGGACCAAATGGACCAAATCGAGTACAAGAACGACTAAATCTTTGCGTTTTATCAAATATGGACGAAATCAACAGATGCTGGATAATTTGGACAAATATGTGAAGGTAATTTAGAAAACTAATTGTTCCACAAACCCAAATCAAGGACAAACTTGTTAGGATTATAATCCAACCTTGTCCAAACTAGTCAATTTTGCCTAACTTAGGATTCATTTAGTCATTATTGTGTAACTAGTACCATTGAGTCCACTTGGCCTAATGGGGCCACATGTACCAGTCACTAGAGTGTGGGGAACACAAATTAAGGATGATTTCCACTAACTTCAATTGCATGCATCCATTTTCATACCTCCTAGACTAATCCCTACAATTTAGGATCCACTAGGAGTGATGGCACCAAACTCCTTTAGTTGTTGCAAGTTGGTGACTAGTCAAGCCTAGTTATGAGTTATTTAGATTCAGTTAGATGTCCTTGATTTTAGTTAGCACCAGAATTTTCATGGATGCATGTGGGATGGCATATTTTCTCACCTATCACATTAGTTAGACTAGTTTAACTGATTATAACCTATTGAGAGTCTGAATTAAAAAACTGAAGATAACTAGTTAAGCTTCAATAATGATTTAAACACTTCCAGTTAGTCATATAGTCATATTAAGTTAATCAATTCAAATTGCCTCTCATGGATTTGAATTGTCTAGCTATTAATGTCAGTGTATTGCATTGTAACAATTATCTAGATTCTATCCATTTTTCCTTTTGGTTAATGAAAGCATATCCAACTGTAACTCATTATTTGCACTATTTCAAATCACTTTCTAAGTAAATTGTTTGTGCAATCTTCTATAAGTTTTGTATTGGTTCCTAGATTCCCATGAGCTAAATTTTAATACGGTATCAGAGCCTTGACAAGACAAGGCAATTCTTCTTCTATTAGATTTCATGCTAGATCTATGAAGCAATTTGAGTAAAAAACTCAGAAACATTGAAGCTATGCACCAGAAGCAGGGAGTTTAGCACATAATTCCTAGAATCCCAACCTTTTTGATCAATCTAGATTTATTGAGTAAGCCAAGTGTGATACAAACTCCAAAAGTGCACGTTGTTTGACAAGATTTTTTTTTTTTGTGTAATTGCATGTACAACTTCATATGGATTCGAAATTACCAGTTCCTCTTCTTACCCGATGCACAAGATATTCAGAATGGAAGTTAAAGATGATTGCATCTCTAAATATACAATGTCTCTATGAGGTATCTATTATACTTGGTAAATAGTCTCATGAATATTAAAATGACTTGCTAAATGATGGTGATAAATCTTTTGGAAAAATATGTCTTGCCCTTTCTCCAAGCTTGTGCTACCTCATTGAATCTATTGAAGACCCAAAGGATCTCTACACAGAATTGGATAGAACCTTTGGAAAGAATAAGGAGGATAATTATAGAAATTTGGAGAGCACACCTAGCACCAAAATATATTTTTATTCAAAAGTCTGAGCCTCTACTCTCTATGATGTTGTTGTTTAAGATGAAGAAGAAGCGAAATCTTAATTAGAGTCAATTAGAATTGAAGAAAGTATCCTTGGAGTGACTCCTTCTCCTATTTATCCAAAATTTTATGAGATATCTAATATCTCATATTCTCATATGGCTGATACAGAAGAGAAAAACTCTGCTGCAATTCGATGAAAACATTCTCTAGTGGTTCTCTTTTATATTTCGTGCAAAATTTGCGAGTGGTTGCTTCAGAAAGTGAAGAGGATTTCGATTTATCTCCCTATAATGTTGTTGCTAGTGTGTATATAAGTAATAATTTGTATATTTTGGAAATAATATCATATTATATGATTAATCCATTCACTCTTACTGATCTAGATCTTCCATCAAATTCCTACAGGATTCCATGCACCAATAATCAGAATTTCTAGGGAGACCACATTTTTGGATCTAATATAAACTTTATTTGGATTTTATATGATTTCATTTGGATATGATATGATATTATTTGGTTCTAATTTTAAGTTCCAAGATCCTTCTGTCATGCTTGTAGCTCGTCTCATCAATTTTGGTGTGACAAATCAAGTATTGCTAGTCTTCTTCTTATGAGGTTGTTGATATTGTATTTTGTGATTAATTAGTTATTTATGGATCTATATCATATTATGGATCTCAATCATTCACTATCCATAGTCCCAAGGATTCTCTACCTTTGTATTTTATCACATGCTCGTCTCTTCACAGAGCTAGTCAAGGTGGAGACATTTTGCATTCTACTGGACACTTGCTCCTAAAAATTGGAGATGATATTACCTCACATGATTTTCTATTAAAGGATTTAATATATCAGTTCCTTGGGTGTTCCTCAGATGGTTCTAATTCTCAAGAACTTTTTCTCTCTCATCAGTCGATTTGAGTTGCTCTACATGGGTCCAGTTTTCATCCAGTAGTTGTCTATATTTCTTATTTAGTTGAGTATATTGTTCTTCTTCCAAGGAGGAAGATTCATCGAGAAATAATAATTTATTTTTTATGGATAATTTCAGGCTCAATATACCAATGCAAAAAAGAACAAGCGTGATCTTGATTCTACTTGCTTAGTTTGAGGGGGTGTATTTTTCCCATGAGGTTTTTCCTTGTTTCCTTGCTTGTCTTAAGCATTTCCTTTTTGTATTTTATCTATAATGGGTGACATTTTCTCTTAGTTACCAGGGCCCATGGTTTTACAAGTTATCATTCAGGGGGGGTGTTAGGATTATAATCCTCCCTTTTCAAAAGTGGTCAATTTAGTCTAACTTAGGACTCATTTAGCCATTATTGAGTCACTAGTACTATTGGGTCCACTTGGCCTAATGGGGCCACATGTATCAGTCACTAGAGTGTGGGGAACATAGATTTAGGATAAATAGTACTGAATGCAATTCCATGAATAAGTTTAGGCACCTCCTAGACCAATACCTACAATTTAGGAGCCACTAGGAGTGCCGGAGCCAACCTCCTTCATTCGTTGGTTGTTGGTAACTAATGAAGCCTAGTTATGAGTCAGTTACATTTAGCTATATGTCCTCAAGTTTAGTTAGCTCCATTATTTGCATGGATTCATGTGGGAAGGCACCTTTTCTCACCTACAATTTTAGTTAGACTAGTTTAACTAATTATAAATACTTGAGAGACTGAATTAGAGAACTAAAGATAGCTAGTTAAGATGTGATAGTGATTTAGACACTTCCAATTAGTCATATAGTCATATTGATTTAATCAATTCAAATTATTGACCATGGATTTGAATTGTATGGCTATTAATCTATGTGGATCACATTGTAAAATCATAAAAATTGTATCCATTTTTACTTTTGATTAATGAAAACATATATAGATGCAACTCATTATTTTCACTCTTTCATATAATTTTATTAGTAAATTGTTTGTGTAATATTCGATAAGTTTTTTCTTGGTCTATAGATTCTTGCGAGCTCAATTTTAATATAATTAAGTCCATTTTACCGAAATCAAGGACGAATAAAGACCAATTTACCTAAAGATCCATAAATCAGAGGAAAAATACCAAATTTGTAACCTATCATCTACCAGTATGGACAAACCATCTTCGTTTCTCCTCCAAACTAAAAAATTATGGTGATTTCACCTCCATTACTGAAGAAATCAGAGAAAATGTTAATTTTTCCCCATAATCGAGTGGGATAAATTCTATTTTATCAATTTTCTCTCTTTCGTGCCCCAAGATATCTAATTGGGGAAATTATATCTAAAATAAAAAATGGGCTAATTTATTAAATTTAAAAAAAAAAGATTTTAATATTATCAATTCCCCCACCTTTTTTGGTAACTCCTTAAAATTTTCCCTTAAAATCATCTATGTTTGTGTCTGTACCACCAATCATTATGAAGGGCATAAATGGATTTAGGATCCCAAGATTATAATGGAAATCAATCATGATAGTTAGAAATTCAAAACACTTCCAGTTGAATCCTCATTACGACAAGTTCAAAGTATGTGCATCGGTGGGGTGTGTGACCATCCTCGCAATCACACCCATCCAGGAAGCTCAAGTATAAAATATTAGTATATACCAATATGTGGACATCATTTGGAACATCAATAAAGACAAAGTGTGAGCTCTGTGGTATAAAAACATGACGGTGCAGGACGCAGGAGGGGTGAGCCTAGAATAGGGATCCTTTGACAATTTAAGGAGGAAAAAAATTCTTGGGGTTTTAATAGGTTTCTATCTGGGAACCTACATGGTTTTTTTCTTGTTTGGGAACCCTCATTGAATGTATCCTATGTAATTATGTATTATTTCCTATGTTATAAAAATTTAGCATGCCTAGTTATGGATGCCACCATACTTGTGGGCTCATTTCTCTTTGTGCTTTATTGTTAATGTTATGGGATGTCTGAGTGTCAAGAATAAAACAGTAAACACATAGTAAGATGATTTAAGAGAATGACCAAGTATAATTCCATAGGTGAAGGTATAGTGTGTTGGAGGTATACTAAGTTGGACTTTCCCTCAGATAGTCTCTAGGAAGTGTTACATGGGAAAACTCGGCATCATCTTGACAGGTGCTAATTTTTTCTGTGGAACCTTCATTTTTTGTAATCATCAATCTCAAATTCACTTTATACCTATCTCGTATGTTCTTCCAATAATCCATCAAGTGTTGGATGATGAAACCCATGGGTGACAAATCTCGTGATTATAACAAATTAATTATATTTTTCATGATCACATGGATATTTATTTTTTATCACATTCAAACTCTTCACTAAACCTTCTTGTATAATGGTGCAGTTTCTAAAATTATGGGTTCAATGACCATAAAATAAACATGTTGGTTGAATAATTAACTTGTAAATAGTTTTTGGTTATGCCTCCAAATTCCACACAAAAAACATGTTATAGACATAATTCCATGAGAAAGGGTTACTTTTGGAGATCTCGATCCCAATGCACTTTTTAGATTATGCATGTACATCCTCCCAATAGTTTTCATAACACTTCAATGTATTATGTGCCATATGAAGAGTTTTAACCTAGTATATAGTGGTTGTTATTTTTATTCTTATTTATCTTCCACTTTTTAATCTATTACAAACATTTATGGGATTAACTAGATAAAAGAACTATTGGTGTTCAATTTCCTTTTGGGGCACACAATGGTTGTAATTTACATTTTTATAATATTTATAAGACCTGTTAGAAGGTCAATGATCCTTTCCATAATTGTCATGATTCTTCTTGTGTGACTAGAATGATTATCTTTGCTTCCTTTGTCTCCAATGTTCTATTAATGTTGACATGTTTTGTTTCAATGTTAGTGTTTAGTATTTTAGCATTTATGTCCATTTTATTTATCCCTTTTATGTTTTTCATATATGATATTTAATGCTTTCCTTTATACAAAGGAAGTTAATTATAGACATGCACCATTCTTCTTCCCTTTTTTCTCTCTAAGCCTTGGAATTTTAGTTGGGAGATGGGATCCTTTTTCATCAGTAATAACATTTTAAGTGATTTCCAATATTTTTATTGTACTTGTTTAATGAATAAATTGAAAATAATTGATCATCGTCATAGTTATATAATTCCTACGTAAAGGATTCCACCACAATGCCCTCAATATGAAAAATTACGTTACTTACTTGTAAGTGATACTTGAAGTTATAATGCTCAAGTTAATTTTTAAACACATACTACTTTCTATCAAGGTTATTAACATTGTATTCTTTTCAAAGAATACTGAATGTAAAAAAAATGATCCTCCTCATTCAACAAGACATCAAACATAGAGAGTTTTAATTAACCAAAGCTACCTCTATCAACATTGTGGATGAAATTAATGTTCTTTATCATTTCTCCACGGATTTAAAACCTTTTTCTTGGGCTGTACTTAATGACTTATGTTTGTTTTGTTTGGGATTCCAATATCTACAAGTTCCTCTTCTCCTTCTTCCCCGACCTATTTATTCATTAATAATATTTCAATTTTATTGATTTCTTCATTCTCTCTTTCTTGGGAGGAATATAATGTGACCCTTTTGGGAGACATTTGTGGGTGTTCTAGAGATAAGTATTTCCATACCAAGGTTTGTAGGTGATATATTGTGAGGACACATGGAATATTTAAAACTTTTAATATATAGCAATATCAAAATATCCAAGTATAAGCTCTTGTGCTTGGGTGTTCCTATGTGGTATTAAGTCTTGGGAATAATGTGTTTCAATGAATATTTAAAAATTTTAATATATAGTAATACCAACATATCCAAGTATAAGCTCTTGTGCTTGGGTGTTCCTATGTGGTATTAAGTCTTAGGAATAATGTGTTTCAATGAAATTGTTAAGATAGTAACCTTTACGAAATTTCACACGACCCCGTGTATAGTCTCATGAAAAAATAAATATGAGAAAACATGAAATCATCAACATGAAATGTTTGATTCAAATAGAAAACACAACATAATTCTAATTTTCCTTACAACAACCATTAAGGGGGTGAGAATCAAGACATAATATCAATAAGAATAGTAAGAAAACCAAAACCTCTAGCATCACCTAGTATCAATTTATATTTAAATATACAAACAAATCAACAAAGAAATCCATGAATAATCAATATATGAAAATGTTTATATAGATAAAGAAGTCATTTTTTTATTAAAGGAAGCAACAGTTGTGATAACATTTATAGTTTATAAGTTAATGCAAAAGCTAGTGAGCCTTAATATGCATTGACAAGTTTCAAATATACGTAACTTTGAGTCAAGTCTTTACTATATAATATAGATATTTGAATAAGATTTGCGTGAACCACCCAACACTCATGTATTGATATTCTTCAGATTTCAAAAAGGTAAACTTGTTGGGTATCATATGCAATCGAATTAATCCATTTAGTCATTATATTACCACACTCATAACACTATTAATTGTGTGAATAGAACTTAGTCCACATTTTCAATTCAACATGTTTGTTTGACAAGTTATTATTCATACCCTTTTTACATAATTGATGTTGTGAGCATTGAAATAGGTTTGGAGCATGCTAATACACTTGGTGAGAGTTTCAATTTTAATCTTTCTTTTGTATGCTGATATGTGATGATAAACATTTACCTTGAAGGGATTTTTACCACTACACAACATTATTCTAGGTTGCATATATATGATTGGGTTGATTGAGGACATAGTGCTTTTGAATAATTATGAAAAATTATAACGTTTTTCCTCATGTTTTTGGATTGTTCGATTGTTCGATTTAGCATGAACTTCACAGGAGTTGTATCTTTGGGAGCCATAAACCCAATAGAGAACTTTATTTTTTTTTCTTAATTAGTAACCATAATAAGTGCATTAGAATGGGAATAAGGAGAGTGATGTGTCCTATAACTTTGATAGTCATACTTTTTGAAATACTCATTGAATATGTGTATCGAAGAAAAAAAAAATTATATCTGAAAAATAATGTTGAGTACGAAGTGTTTATGTTTTGATGTCCATTAAAGTAGGAAAGGGGTATAATAAGGAACGGGTCATGTAATGTTAAAGGAAAAAAACTAATCATGACATAGTTAATGTGATAGAGAAACTATTATAACTAAGAGTGTCCCAACAAGAGTTGTGAGGTGGCAATGTCATGTGCCATTACAAATTAGAGTTTTTGAAATTTGAAAATCGACACATGAACAATGAATTAATTGGACTATAGATCAGTGGTGATGTGACTTTGAGCTATATTTGCTCAAAATAATGAGAGAGGCAAATATTATTTTAAAGGAAAATTCAAAGTTTCAGGATGATAGAATCTCTAACTTCTAATGTCACCGAATCTAATAATAGAAAAAGAGTTTTCTTGGAAAACTAAGCATATTAGATGATCATGATTTGTATTATAACAAAGAGTTTAACTGCATGAGAAATCAACTTTTTTTCTGGTTACTCAAAATAATGGGAAAGGAAATTTGTATTTTTGACCTAAAATGTAAAGAATAATCTAAAAATTATACAATTTCCATCCACTTTACTCCTAAAATAGTCAAAATCCTTGTTGGAATTACATAATTCAAGTACCCTCCAAAATCTAATAAGAATGATTTTGCATTTATTTAAATATAAAGTTGACATGACACAATTTCATTGTAACTCGGGTATTAAGTATTGATTTCATTTATTAACTACAAACATCAATACGAAATTACAATTTAAACCAATTTTGCCTTGTCAAATTTGATAAAAGGAAACATATTTTTTTAATTACATGACTAATCTAACTATAACACCATCTATTTGGACTACTAAAGACTTCACAAATTAAATTACATCTATGATCAACAATAATGTTTATTCTCAATCCAATTTTTCTCAAATAATTACAACTTAGTTAAAAGTAACATTAAATAATAGAGAAAACAACATTCAACATTTTATATTAAAGTGACAACATTAAATTTTATTTTGAATTGATAAGACAACATTGTACTAAATTGAACATGTTATTTTAAATTACACATGGACGCATCACCTATGGAATTCTAAATATCAAAGAAGCTAACATAATGTCAATATCAACTTAAGTATCATATTTTAAACTTAAAAAAAATTGAATAATGAAATTAAATAAAACAACACATAAAACTACCTTAAATAACTAAAAATAACACAACATATAAAACTACATTAAATAACTAAAAACGAAATTATGTAATCTTATATTTTAGCATTTTATATTTAAACTCTAATATCAATTAACTCACAATTTTAATTGCCTATTATCTATTTGACTTAGTTGTATTTATTAATACTATTATTATATGAACATATGGACGAACATATGGACTCCCTAGATATGCGCATAGTAAATGTAACTTATCATTTTGAATTATCAATGTTGATGAATATGTTATGTCATTTGAACATGCAATTGGATATGAAATATTGATATATGAATGTGACTTGAGGTGTACTCTGAGATAGATCAAGTACATATATGTTTCAATGATAATATTAAATGTTGTTTTAGTGATGTGGATTAACACATGGAAGAGTTGAGTATGTTTATACATGAGTTTTATGTGAGTGGTAAACTAACCCACATGTTTATTGGCTATGGGATAGTCAAATTCTTATAGTGCCAAGGGGCATGATATGTCTTGGACATCGGGAGGATAATGATATTACATAAATTTTCATGTTGTTAAATTTTGAATATCAATATCTCTATGAATTTTGGGTGAATTTGAGTTTTGAGAGGAACTCTGACTTGTCCAAAGTTGTTCTTGAATGATGAGACTCCGTATAACAGTGATGGCTGAGTAGAGTGGATGTAGGGTGTTGTCCCAAGTACTATTGGGGGGGGTGGAGGAATTTCCCTCTGTTTATCCCCTGAAACCCAGAGTCATGCAAGGGTTGTGCTGAGCATGCTTCCCTAGATGTCTCATGACGAATAAGTGGTTCCTACTGGGGAATATTGATTGATTTGTAGTACTCAACACTTTCGCTTATGGGTTCTATATGTGGTTACATCGATGTAGAGGATGCCATAGTGTATTCCAGCATAGGAAGGGATGCTGGGGTAAGGAGATGGAAGTAGTGGTGATTAGGACGTTTGATTATTTATGGGGATGGAAGGGCCCAATGATAGATTAGATGGTGGTATTCATTTTTTAAAATCATTATTACTATATGCTTGATGCTTATTTATGTTTATGTAATACGATTTCGTTACTTTTGTATGATTGATTATGAATGAGAAACGATGCATTGATTATGTTGGTATTTTTTATTTTGTTTGCAAACATATAATAATGTTGCATTACAGAATTAAAGTGATTATTAGTACCCATTCTTAAGATTTTTGCGGTGGCCATCCATACATCCATTCGGGTGATTGGTTAATTGATGGATAAGTTAGCATGGTTATATTGATTTCTACTAACTTGGTTGGTGAATCATTGTAGTATTACTCATGAATTTAATATATAAATAAATGTTGATATACATACATACATACATACATACATACATACATACATATATATATATATATATGTATATAATGAGCTTTTTCACTTGTTGATTATAGTTTGGATTTAAATAAGCTAATTGGATTATTGAATGATATGCATAATCATATACATATAATATGACATATATCATAATATAACCAAGTATATGGAAATGTATTATTTGACTCATATATGAGAAGATAATGTAAATAATTGGATAGATAGGGTTGCATAAATTTTAGAAAGGACTTGTCATAGTTTCATTTAAGATATTTTCATGAAAAATGAGACTTTCCAACCATGTTTATTAATATATTTTTTTATTTAATTCATTTTTTCTATTTCTTTGAGAAAATAAACTTGTTGAGTTTGAATATTATTATATTGAAATTTATTAATGGATAAGGACAAGGATGAGGAATTTAGGGTTATAAATGCGATACATTAGGTTTGAAGGGGTAGGTTCTTTTCTTGATGATATTTTTGTGAGAGTTTTGGAAGGGACTGGGAAATTTGAGATATTTTGGGGATGAGAAGTTTGAAAGAGTTGGAAGAGTTTGAGAAATCTTGGAATAATTGATGCATAGCTTACTCGTGCGTCACTATTATTCTCTCTGGGGTTCTCGGGCATGGAGTTCCAAGAGGCTAGGTGAATGGCTCTTGGTACAAGGGAGTGGGATAGACCCCTAAAGGGTTGGGAGGTACAACCTATTGATATTACAGCATCAGGATCCATTCTCCAGTCTTGTGTGTAATATCAAGTAAAGTATTTTGAGTAATATCAAGAGAGTATACTTGTTAGTAATATCAAGTCCTACAAATATCCTCATATGATTGAGGTGGTGTTGTAAAGATTCTAAGAAATATCAAGTTGATTCTTCTAAGTAATATCAAGACAGTAGAATTACGAGTAATATCAAGTCAACAAATCTTGTGAGTAATATCAAGCTGAGTCTTGTCAGTAATATCAAGTCAGTAAACTTCTGTACGTAATAACAAGTAATTTCTTGTGAGTAATATTAAGAAAGTAGAATTGTGAGTAATATCAAGTCAACAAATCTTGTGAGTAATATCAAGCTGAGTCTTGTGAGTAATATCAAGTCAGTAAACTTCTGTACATAATAACAAGTAATTTCTTGTGAGTAATATTAAGACAGTAGAATTGTGATTAATATCAAGTTATACAGATATCCTCACGTTATGAGGTGGTGTACTTTATTGTGTAAAGTAGATATATACTATGTGTGTATGGGTTTTCATGGTCAACATGATCTACACATATCCTTTAGGGATTAGCTACCCCTAGAGTGATTTTATTTAGCATGTGACTATATGACCTAAGGTAATACATATGGCCATAGGTTTGAAAACAATCTTATGACTATGATATGATATAGAGTTTATGAAAACACATATGGACCATGCAACGATATTTAATATAAAGACATAGATGGAGAGAGAATTTGAATTTCCCATGTTACCACCAAGTGAAATCGAATGGATTAGATATCAATTAAGTATTAGTTATGCTAAAAGAATTCAATTAATTAAGGAATGAAATCCTTAACTTATGCAAGTGATTGTTGGAAATAAACCTTGATGGAGAAGCACCAATTATGTTCAGTTACATTCTGTTGCATGCAATTATATTTAATTAATGTAAAATTACATTCAGTTTTGTTCATTTTCATCAAGTTATGTTCAGTTACATTCAGTTGCATGCAGTTCCATTTAGTTACATGCATTTATGTTTAGTTGCATTCAGTTATGTTTAGTTCCATTTAGTTGCATGTAACTCCATGCAATTCACTCCATTTGAATTTAGTTGTATGTAGTTACACTCGGTTCCATCCAGTTCATAGCAATGCACTTAGCTAACAACTCAGTTAGAGTTAGTTAAGTAATGGAAGGTGCATGTCTTCTTGTCGGAGATAATTATGGAGTGTTAGTTTGGAACCAGATCAATCGGGGCTGCATGATTAAAGATGGATTAGTGTTCTAAGTCTTAACAAATTATTGATGCATGAAACTATTCTATTTTTGTTATAAATCCTAATTTGACCTGTTATTAAAGTGCTATGCACTTGGAAATTTAGATACTTTGTTCATTTTGATCTCCACTCTCTAGTCATTTTGTGAAATCACTATTCTATTTTGTTGTAATAATTCTCTATCACTTATAAATCATACTCTAAGATTTTTTATTGGTTTTTATATTCTCTGAATCAATGGAGGGTTTTCCCATGGTATATCATGTGTTATATGGTTTGATTATTTATGTCTTTGTATTATTGATGAGATCTATCTCCACCGTAACTATGGATCAATGTTTTAAAGTTCAAGTTTATCAGTTTTTCTCAATCACTAACATGGTATGATAGCAAGGGTGTGTAAGAGATTAGTTTTGTGAAAAAACTCTGAGCCTCAGTAGATCTTGAAGAATTAATAAATATCTTGAATAAATGGCTTCTATATCCATCCGAGCAGAATATGGACTTGAAGGAACATTCAAATTCAACACATGGAAGATGAGGATGATCTTCTACAAACCACCATTGACAGAATCCCCTCCTCATGGGAGACATTTCTTGCTACGGTAAATGGAAGAGAAAAGAATCCCAATTTCCAAATACTTTGGCATGATTTCATCCAAGAAGAAGGGAAAATCTGGAACAAGATAGTGATCACTAAGGAGGAGAATCTTACCCTCACCACAAGAACCAAGAAAGAGAGAAAACCCTTTTCTATCAAGAACACTTTATGTGCAAATAAGAAATATATCCTTAACGGTATGGACAAATCAAAACTAATATTTTTTTTTTGTAAAAGAAAAGTCACTTCATACAGGATTGCAATACAAGGAAAAGAAAAGAAGGAAGAATTGATGCCTCCATCTCCCTAGAAGGAGGTGAACCTTCTGAAGATAAATCATCAAAGGAAGAGATGATCGAAAAAAATGTGTCCTTTAGTGAAGAAGAGAATTATCTCTTGGTTTCATGGAATCCTTATTCCATGAAGACACACACTTTCTAGTGCATGCATTAAATTTAATATTTTTGCAGTGTTTAAAGTTATAGTTAATAAGGAAGGAGTCCACCTATCTTCACAACGGTGCATAGATCAAGAGGGATCCCAAACAAACAATAAATATGGGTATCTTATTTTCTTAATTGTTGTTATAAATCATATCTAACTTTTTCTTAGGTTTCAAAATTTTTGATATAGATATGTATTCCTAGACTTGGAATTGTGTTTAGAATATGCATGGTTTTCTCTATCTTTATTGGCATGTTATCAATGTCATAAATCTGAATTTTTTGAGATGAAATAGGAATAATATAGGAACGATATAAGAATTACGTAGGACTGATATATACTTATATATGACTGATATATGGCTAAAAAATCCTTCATAAGACACGATATTTAGGGAAGCATGGTTGTTTCATAAACTATGAACATAAAACTACATGATTGGCTAGATAGAGGGCTCCATGCTTACCTCATGAGATATGAACATGGGGTTGTATATTTATTTCATAATATTTTCAACAGATTTAGCACTAATATAGGGCTGCATATCTGTACATAGGATTATAATTGGTTATGAAAAATTAGTTGGTCAATATATGTACATAACTAGGTAAATATTTATGAGTATATTGAGAGTATTTCATGTGAATAAAATTCATGAGTATGAAATGGTTCTAACCAATAGAATAATTTATCTTGTATGGAAAATCAATATTCCATTATGTACAAGTAAATAAGTTAGTGAATGTGGAGACATTTTGATGGCCGATCCTGAAAGAGAATAGTTCAGGAGGTTCCCATGTCTCTTGGGAAGAAGACAAAATAGATGTCTTAATTTTATTATGATAGATGTGAAGAATCGTGAAGATATTCCATATTATTTAGATTCATGTATAAAATAATATATTCATATATAGATGAACATAATTCTATGTGATCGAAGACCCAGATTTTTATTCTCACATTTACATGGTGAGAGGGAGTTGCTAGTATCGCTAGCTCCTAATGAACAATTGTAATTGGTTGATGTACCTCCTCTAAAAAGGAGATATGCATGATTATCGTATTCAAAAGGAAGTTGATAACTACATTCAAGAATATTTTTATGATTTTTATGATTAGTGGTGTGGAATTCGCCAGAAAAAATATTTTCCTTAGTTAACGAAAATGTGTAGTAAAAGAGTGTGAAGAGTTTCAGGATGATGGAGTAGAAATCCATGGCCACACATATCAAGGTAAATATAAAATTTTATAATTCGTATTTCATATTTGGAGGATCTCAATTCAATTGAGATATATTTGATTAGTCATAGGTTCCATGATCTGCTATGTGTTTTGCAGTTTGTACATAGGCATGTAGAAAGAATGTGGTGTGGTGCCTACTTGGTACAAGTGTATGTCGACTGATATATGTCTTGATCAATAAAATAAAGTTTCAAAGATATATGAAATATGACTAGTATAGTGATTGATGAAGATCATATGTGTTTCTCTATGTAGAGCATGTTGAAAATAAGTAAATCTTTTGAGGTTTCTACTCAGTATATTTGAGACATGGTACATATCCATAGATGAGTAGAATTGTCATCATTCTTAGTAAGCCTCTATCTCAGACAAGCTTGTTATAGGACATAAGAAATACTCTAGTCGAAGAGGGAGTATTGATGTGTCTTCATAGGTAGAAGCAGATAAAGTCCCCAGCACTTAGTCATTGTACATGATTAAGCTAGCGAAGGGCTTTGATAGCTAATGGAGAGAATCCATGTGAGAAGAGACATGGTCAAAAGTCTTACAGATTATTTATAGTTTGGATTGTTAGAGAGTAGTTAAAACTTGTCAGAGAGGTAGCTAAGGTGATGAAATATAAATAAAAGTATCATTGAGAAAGATATCATCACATGAAGAACATCGCAGAGAATGCCAAGCTCATAGATAAATTCTCCATATAGTAGAAGATTCAATAATTCAGCAAATGTTGAAAAGTGAAAGAAAACATAAGTCTTTCTTTATGCATGTTATTACACGTTTTTGTATAATGTTGTATATGATGGAATTAAAATCTATGGTTTTGAGTTTAGAGAAACTTTATTTTGGATTAGATCTAGATGATACTACTTTGTGTAAGTAGTTGGTTGGTCTTTAAGAAGACACGTTGTATTTTATGCTTACTACTAAGAATATGTTTGAGTAGCTTTGAGGTAAATTATAATGGGCACTTTATTGTGTTTGATACATGGAAGACCTATTATTCGATTGTGTTATCCAACTATTGTTTTATCCTTAGAGAAGAAATGTAATTTCAGGCTAATACTACAATAGATAAGGGTATTGTGGCTAGTACTACATACTACAGAAGCAAGATGAATGTGTGAGAGTAATACAAAATATAAATGTGTTTTGTAGATAGTACTACATAATAACGAGTAGTGTATCTTTGGAAGCTACCTACTAGGGTTAAAGACTTGATCCTATAGTTAATAGGTGTTAATAGTCAATCTTTCTTCAAGACCCTATATGTGTTTTATGATAAACACACATTCAAGATCTATGTAGATACACTTAGTTCCATTTAGTTCAAGTCAGTATGCTAAGTTAGAGTAAGTTAATTAATGGGAGTCATATTTCTTGTTGTGGGAGATAATTAGGGAGTGCCATCTTAGCACCAGATCACTAGGGGGAACACGATTGAAGATGGACCAGTGTTGTTAAGTGTTAATAAATTACTGATGCATCAAACTATTGTATTTTTGTTCTAAAACTTAATTTGACTTGTTATAAAATTGTTATTCACTTGGAAAGTTACATACGTTGTTAAATTTGATTTCCACTATTTGGTGCTCTCAGTGAAAGAATTATTCTATTTTGTTGTAATCATTCATTTCCACTTACCAATCATACTCTAAGATTGTTTGATTGGTTTTTTATCCTATGAATCATTGGATTTTTTTCCCAAGGTATATCCTATTGTCATGTTCCCGCCCCTCTCTCTCGAGGAGAGGACGCGACTAATGTGCTATGAATCATAACTAGGGATCTAAACCCATGAACATAAACAAAATGAATTGAAGTAAAAAAAAAGATATGAAAATGTATAACAAATGCAAATACAACAGAAGTAAAAACATTGATTTAATAAATTCAATATTCCCATAATAATTCTTCAACAAATTACATTGCATATTTAAATTAAAGAGAGTAATTATCTTGAAAATGAGATACCCCGCAACTAATATGTTGCTGCAAGGTTCCACCCAACAATAGGCCAATTATTCTCATCAATATCAACACAAATTCCACCACCAAGATGAGCTTGATTTCCACAAGGAAAAGGACAACAACAAGATCACACATAGCCAAATACAAACCACGATTCATCCAATCCAATCTACAATTGGGTTTATCTGGCTACTAAGGATGTGGAAATTAAGAATTGCTACGCTAGTGAGCTCAACCATAGAGCTATGGAAACTTCCACAAGCTCTAAGTTATCTTGGCCTACACAATACCTACACACCCAACACAAGGAAGTATTCCCTTCACTGCTACACAATCCCTAAAGCCATACCTTCCCTTCTAGTGCTCTTCAAGGTGTGCATAGAAGAATAGCTAGCCACTCTTGATCCTTTGTGAGGTTCCTCTCTTCAATAGGTTTATCAAGCCAATTCTAGTCCTCTTCCCCTCCTAAGTCTTTCATACCAAAATAGGGATGCACATAACAAAAAAATAAAAATGATGGGTTTGTAGAAAATGTTTGGGAACTAAAAAAAAAATTAGATGGGGAAATCAACCTTGGGTGACAAATTTGATTTTAGAAAATGTTCTTGGTAACTACAAGAGAAAAAAACCTCTCCGAACCCCCAAATTGTGAATATCCCTTTCCAACCTTTGTGCAATACAAAAATTAGTTCCTAGCAGTGGAGAAAAATGACGAAAATTGCAGAAAACATGAGGGAAAATGCACCAGATAGCTCTAGCTATGAAAAGAAGAGAATAACATGGGTGAACAATGGAATGAGATCCAATTTATTGGTGTTAACTTGATGCATAAGAAAAAAATTGTTTTTAAAAAATCATGGCTTTCCCCAATACAAATTAGAGTGCCAAACCTCTTCCATTCTCAAGGCATTAAATACCTCAACCAACTTCTAGAAGAATTAAATGATTGGGTGCATAAGACAATATGGTTAGTTGAGAGTTTTATGGTTTCTCCCATTGACATTTGGATCAACACTATTGGATCAAGGGTTTGAATAATCCCCCTCCCTATTCCTTGTGAAATTGTGCCCCCATCTCTTTGTTGCATTGCATACCTAGTTGTGGGTATTTTATTGAACTGTATTTTTACATGATGTCTCAACTTATATTCTGCCTAGATAGCACAAGAACCATAGGTAGTTATGTTTAATTATCGATCCATAAAACACTAAATTGATGGCGAGGCCTTGGCCTTGAGCTCCTCACCATGATTCAATAACTATATTTACATCATGTACAATTTTAATGCAATGGTGTCAAAATTAGGATATAACACCTGTGTTCTATTGTTTGATTTATTTATATCTTTCAATTATTGATAAGATCTATGTGCACTGTAATTGTGCATTAAATTTGTAAAGTTCAACTTAATTCATATTTTATTAATCACTAATAAAATTATGGTCTGACTTTCGGAAATGAAGATGGAAACTTGAGGAGAAGACGAATGCTTGCTTTGGTTTCACTTCCTCACCATTCTCATGAGTCATCAAGAGGAATTTTTCTTGTTATTATAAGTATTTATTCAAATGTTATAAACTACTTAGATGTTGTTATGGCTGTTATATTTTTATCATTCAACCTAGAATTACAATCTTAGGATCTTTAACTGAGAGAATAACATGCACGGCAATAAAACACAAGAGATAAGAGACACAAGGAATTTTCCTCAGGGAAACCATAAAGGAGAAAACCCCGCAACTTCATCAGAGATAGAATCAACACCAAAAGTAAAACCCGAAAACATAAAGATGATCTCTCGACAACATTATTCTCTCTCTTGTCCCAACAACTTCTCTTTCACTCATGCAACCCAATGAGTGAGTGTGTATGCGATAAATAGAGAGGCTCATTCTCTATTTATATTATTTCATTCACTTGAAACCCACTCCAACATGTCATCCTCACTTAACAATTACTTACTAGAGATGACATCTATAGGAGTGTCTAATAACCCTAGTGCCCCACAACTTGTGGGGACATTGCCTCCTTCGACCAACAAGGAGGGTTATCCTTAACACAATGATGGGGACTATTGCCCTAACTTACAATGAATCACCTAGGGTCAAATTCTCTAGCATAGTCTAACAACCCCAGGGCCCCACAACTGCGGGGACTTTAACCCTTGACCAATAGGATGGTTTCCTACAATGACTTGACATGACTTGTTTACATTATAGAGCCTCCCGATAGGAACATCGAGCCATGACATGACTGAATTAATTACAGATGCATCCTAGAATAAACATCGGGGTACAATACATAAGATATAAAGATGAATGCATTTCAAAGTTACAAATACATTAACACTCCCTCTTAACTAGGAAGGTATTCTCTTGACAAAATTTGTTAGCACTGGTCTTCTTCTTTGGATCATCCCGTCATCTGCATCTTCAAGTCATATTTATCTTCAAGTCATATTTATCTTGATCTAGATCATCACTCGACCTAGATCATCAGGGTGTCATCATCACTAGATCTGGATCATCACTCAATATAGATCATCACTGTTGGATCTGGATAATCACTCAATGTGGATTATCATGGGGTCATCATCACTAGATCTAGATCATCAATCGATTTGGATCATCACTGTTGGATTTGGATCATCACTCAATATGGATGATCACTGTTGTATCTAGATCATCACTCGATCAGGATCATCTTGGAGACATCATAACTAGATCTGAATCATAGCTCTATCTAGATCATCACTAGGTCATCGTCATATGTACTATCTCGTGATTCTTCTCGTCACAAGAAGCTCTATAGAGCCAACGTTTTTTCATGATGGTTGTAGGCCTACATCCTTGTATGTATTTGGTAGCACTTATATCTGACCCTAAGTCAAAATGGATAGCACTCACATCTGACTTTGAATCGTCACAAAGGCACAAAACTCACATCCACCAGCATGACAGTACACAACTACTATCATCTGTGGAAAGGTACAACACTTATATCTAACCTTAACTTGTCAGAAAAGGAACTCAGTCCTAGACTGAGGGTTCCTGGTAATTGACCAGGTACCTCCATTCAAAGAATGGCAGTAGCCCTTATATCTGACCCTAAGTCAGAATGGTCGGCACTCACATTTGACCTTCACTCGTCAGAAAGGTGGTAGCCCTTATATCTAACTTTAAGTTAGAATGGATGGCTCTCAAATATGACATGGAAGGAAACAATCCTCTCACCATGACAGAATGGAAGTAGCCCTTATATCTAACCCTAAGTCAGAATTGTTGGCACTCACATCTGACATGGAAGGAAACAATCCTCTCACCATGACAGAATGGAAACATCCCTCATATCTGATCAAGTGGGAATGCATCCCTCAATCACATTAGAATGGCCATGCACTCATATCTGATCATGTGAGAACACATCTCACAGTCTTATCAGAATTTCCCTCGGTCATAGACTGAGTTTTCTTGGTAATTGACTAGGTACCTCCATTCAAAGAATGGAAATAGCCCTTATATTTTATCATGTAGGAACCAATTCTACAGTCACATAAAAATGGATAGCACTCATATTTGACATGGAAGGAACCAATCCTCTCACTATGATAGAATGGCTCATCCCTTGCATTTGACCATGGAAAGAACCAATCCTCTCACCATGTCAGAATGGCTCACAGACTCATCACTTCCCCTTGGAAGGAACCTCGATCTGGAGAACACAAGCTTCTCCCTGAAGTACTCAAACTTCACTCTGGCTAATGGCTTCATAGACACATTAGGTATATGTTCGTTCATCGCAACATACTGGGGCTTCAATGCTCCCCTCTACACCATATCCCTAATATAGTGATACTTGATCTTGATATGATTCTACTTGTCATGGAACACCAAGTTCTCCGACAACTTCACACAACTTTGGTTGTTACAATATATACAAGTAGCATCTAGCTAGAGATTAAATAAATCAGATAGTAGCTTCCTCAGCAATACTGCCTCACAACTAGCTGAACAAGATATGACATACTCTACTTCAGCTGTACTCAGTGCAACATAGGATTGCTTCCTGCTAAACCAAGAGATCAAACCTAATCCCATACTAAAGCAACACCTTGAAGTTATTTTCCTATCGATGGTATTTCCTGCCCAATCTGAATCAACATAACCCTTTAGGTTAATCTTTTGATTCACTTCATACTTGAGCCCATAATCAACTATACCCTTCAGACACCTCACTACATGCTTTGAAACCATGAGTTGAACATGTCTCAATGTGTTCACATCAAAGCAAATATCCAATCTTATGTTCATCAGGTACATCAACGACCCAATCATTTGACGATACATCATAGCATAAACCGCTTCTAATGAAGAATCACTCAATAGCTTCAGGTTCGATGCCATAGGTGTGGTCATGGCCTTACAGTCCATCATCATGAATCTCTTCAGGATATCTACCATATATTTCCCTTGTCCTACAGAATCTACATTATGCCACACCTCCATCCCTAGAAAATAATGCACTGACACATAATAGGAGCATCACTGATCTTCTGCCTTCAACCTTGAAGCAAACGTTGGAATCCACTTTACTCTCAGTAAATCCTAGATTCATTAGTAATCTATCCATCTTGTCATACGATGTCGAACCTCAAGATATTTTTTAGTCACTTCCTCTAAAGCGGAGCATCATACTCCCTCTGTCTTTTGTACTCTATGCACTGAAACATTATGTACCAAAGTGATAAGGAGCTTTGTATGCTACTAATATTCTATGTATCCATCTAGTGTATAGAATTTCATCTTCAACCTTGTAGCAAAGGTTAATATCTTCATCAAGCTCATGATGTATGTGTTGCAAATGTCTCTTCGTAGTATATGCCTTATTTTTGTGAGGAGCCTTGTGCTATAAATCTTGCCTTTTATCCCACGATGTTTCCATCTACTGCATGATGGAACTACGAACTTCCCTTTACGTATCAATATTGCATCCTAGGCATCATTCTTCTTGAACTGGTCTTCCCTTTCTTGTTGGTTACTTCTTCATAGCTGAAAGGTTCTACATCAACGATGTCACTGCATTCGTCATATTATTCTTCATCTTGAACTATCGTCAGTTGTTCTTTGGAACAAGTCTCATCCTTGTTTTCTTGTACACGATTATGTATGTGATCTTTCCTACAATTCAAATGCATTTGTATGGTTAGAAACATTTCATAAGGAATATTCATATTGGAAAATTCTTATGCATAAATATATGATCATGAAACTACTTTAGCCAATACAACATTCATCCATATCTCATGGAAACTCTCTAGATGCCTTCCATCTCTACCAGGACAACATTGAGATTGTGCACTAATCCAATATGTTAGCAAAGAGGTTTCATTCTAGATAAGTAGCAATGGAGTGTTGTATAGCACCATGAGCTACTTACCTAGCACATGCATATTAGTAGTATACTGTCATTAATGTAAACATTCTATCATGCATAATACATCAACAGAATATAAACAAATGCATAACAAGACAATGACAATTGAATACTTATCTTTATTTTTTGCGTGGGTAGACTCCTTCTTGAGCCTTCAGCTTCATCATCTTCTTCATTCATAATAGCATTGTTTCTTATCAAAATGCTAAGATGGATAAGAGATTCTTCAAGAGTTGAGTCCTTTGTATTCCTCATCGCTTGAGGGATCTTCTTTGGATGGTGAGACCTTGATCTTCAGTTGCTCGCATCTTCTATTCTCTTATGAGTTGAGCTTCTTCTTCTTCCCAGAGTCTGCTGAAAGCAATCACTTCCTTCTGGCACACATTTCTCGCATTAATGAATGAATCCCATGATCCTAGGAGGCCATTCAAGGACGTTATCACCACTTATTCTTCTACTGCTAGAATTTGTTCTTTGATTCATTAGAGGAAATTTCAACTCAAAATAGGCCTCCTAAGGAAAGCTAATAAAATAATAGTTAAAATAATAAAATAATATTTATTAATTTTGGAGGAAGAAAAGAAAAAACTACTTTTTTGTTTGTATTTTCAATATATCTCCCTGTGTTTTTACTCAAATTTTGATTGGGAGAACTCGTTGGATGTGGAATTAAATTTTGCATCCAACAAGTACCCCCTCAGCATACTTTTGACAGGCCCTGCTACCCCAAAAACAAGAAATACTTGAAAAAATGTGATGATGATGTCATCATCACATTTTTTAAGGTATTTCTTGTTTTTGGGGTAGTAGGGACCGTCAAAAGTATTCTGAGTGGGTACTCGTTGGATGCAAAATTTAATTCCACATCCAACGAGCTCTCCTGATCAAAATTTGAGAAAAAACACAGGGATATATGTCGAAAATACGAACAAAAAAAGTAGTTTTTTTTATGATACCTATCCCAAAATTTATATTAAAAAATTGTTTAAGAGGTGCTCCCTTTTTTATATTTAAATCATTTTGATTGGCTAATACATGATGAAATGGAATTTGTATTATTTTTCGAAGACCCATTTTAAATTGAAATTTCCTCTAATGTGAGAGACCCCTGTAAAGTATGACTGTATGGTCCCTGTATTCTGGATATTCACATTGAGTCAACTATTTTCTCAAAGTCATATTCCGATTTATGTTATTCCCTTAAAATAACTTGGTTAAGGAATCAAACACCTCTTTCAGTGTCTTCAAGGAAGAGACTTGTGTTGTAAGGTGATCCGTGATTGAATCAACAATGATCTTCTTGGACTTGACCAAGTTCTTCTTGTGTAAGGCTTTGAGCCTCATCTCCCTCTGCAACTGGAACCTCTCTACCCATGTAGGTGTCCAATTCATTTTCTTCAGAGAGATCATATACTTCCATGATTGGAAGTTGTCAACTTCAACAATATTATCATCAATATGATCTAATAGATCACTTTGAAATAAGAACCTCAAATGAAAATAGAAAACGATTAGATCTTACCGATTTGACATGTCCGTCGTGGTTGTGGAGCTGGCTGATCTAGGGTTTGTCAGATAAACCCTAATTTTAAAAACTTGAAATATTTCAGATCTAATTGTATATAAAGATATATCCCTTCAATTTGAATTTTCCAATGTACTCCTTTTCTAAAAACAATGGAGGGAAGCTCCCAAAACAGAAAGCCCTAGTTTTCCAATTTCTTCTACAGAAATGCTTGATGCTGTTTCTATGGTATCTCCAAAATTATTACTCCTTTGTGTCTAAAACTTTGCATTAAGGTATCCTCACCTATCCTTGTTCCAACACCATAGGTTTCATCAGAATTGGTTTCACCAATTGGGACTTATGATCATTTTCCCAAGGTAACCTGTTACATGACTGTTCAAAATAACGAAGTTATACGGACTTCCATGTGTCACTGTTTCATCTTCCAGGTCTAAAACTCAGACCACAAAAAGTAAATTCTGTGCCCTTTTTGTATCATCTTTATAAATTTCATTTGGACCTTTGTAGCCCAAGATATAGCAATTCTCCCCATGTGTCCTGTTTAGGAATAAATCGTGGAAGAGGCTGGAACCCTATCTTGGAGGAATCATATCTCCCACAATATAGCGAAAATGATTCTGAATTTTGGATACAGTGTAAATAAATATTTTATATTTAGCCTATGAAAGTTTCATCTCTTGATCCTTCTCTAATCTTGCGATATAGTGAATGTACAAAAACTTATCAGTTTTAGTATTTACGGTTTTTCCAGCTCGAGGTCAAACTAGGGTTTGACTTTCCTGGACTTTCACCCAACCAAAAATATTGACCCAGGTCTCTAAAATTCGATTTCAATGAGGATATCAATCCTATGCCTGGCTCATTCAAAAATTTCTCTTCTGCATAAATCCCTAATTTCCCATACGAAAAACTAAAAATTCTCGGAATTGAATTTTGCTTCGACAGAAAGATGTGCCCTTCAATGGAAAGTCACCCTAGCATAGATTTGCTAATGGATTGTGGAGAGAGACCCAAAAATTAAGAAGCCCTAGTTTCTGCAGCTACACAATGTCTTCTTCTCAGGTTAGCTCTGATACTATGTTACAATTTTATCATTCAAGCTATCATTACGATCTTAGGATCTTCAAGTGAGAGAATAACATGCACACCAATAAAACACAAGACATAAGAGACACAACTAATTTTCCTCGGGGAAACCATAAAGGATAAAACACTACAACTTCCTCAAAGATAGGATTAGCACCAAAAGTAAAACCCGAAAACATAAAGATGATCTCCCGATAGCAGTAGTCTCTCTCTTTTCCCGGCAACTTCTCTCTCACTCATGTGCCCGAATGAGTGAGTGTGTATGTGATAAATAGAGAGGCTCACTCTCTTTTTATATTCTTTCATTCATTTGAAACCCACTCCAACAAGTTAGCCTCACTTAACAATTACTTGCTAGAGCCGACATCTCTAGGAGTGTCTAATAACCCTAGTGCCCCACAACTTGTGGGGACTTTGCCTCCTCCAACCAATAAGGAGGGTTATCCTCAACATAATGGTGGGGACTATTGCCTCGACTTATAATGAATCACCTAGGGTTGACTTCTCTAGGATAGTCTAGTAACCCCAGAGCCCCACAGCTGTGGGGACTTTAACCCTTGACTAATAGGAGGGTTACCCAAAATGACTTGACACGACTTTTTTACATTATAGAACCTTTCGATAGGAACATCGGGGCATGACATGACTCAAGTACATTACAGACACATCCCGGAATAAACCTCAGGGTACAATACATAAGATATATGGATGAATACATTTTGAAGTTACAAATACATTAACAATGGCTACATGATTCTTATATGTTACTAAGTCATATATTTAAGAAATCCACCATTTGAACCTGCATTAACAATATCAATCATTTCTAGAATGAAAATAAAATAGATGTATAATTAGAGTAAAATTTATAATTCCAATAAAGGCACTACAACTTAAAAGGGGACAATAAATAATTTTATTTTTAATATTTCATAAAAAATAATGCAAAATTTGTAACAACTTTATAGGTGAAGGTCCCCATGGAAAATAAAATCCAATATATTATTACAATGAAACAAAACGAATGACATTATTTTTAAATAAGGTTAAGGGCACTCTTGAAGTATAAGAATATATTTTTCTTGTAATGTGTTACATAATCCTATTCACATACCGCCATTAGGCCATAGAACGCCAGCTATCCTATCATATATCAGCAACCAATGGGTGAAATATACAACACAACAAGAAAAACCATGAACATAAACAAAATGCATTAAAAAAAAACATATGCAGATGTATAACAAATGCAAATACAACAGAAGAAAAATGGTTCATTCAATAAATTCAATATGCTGATAATAATTCTGAAACAAATTACATTATATAGTTGAATTCAAGGGAGCACTTATCTTGAAAATGAGCTGCCCCGCAACTAGCTATGTCACTACAATGTTCCACCCAACCAAAGTCAAGGTGTTCTCATCAATATCAACAAAAATCCCACCCCTGAGATAGGCATGATTTCCACAAGGAAAAGGGGAAGAATAGGGTCACACATAGCCAAATACAAATCAAGGTTCAAGCTAGTCTACAATTGGGTTAATCAGGATGCTAAGGAAATAGAAAGGAAGAATTTCTAAGCTAGTGAGCTCAAACCCAAAGCTATGGACACCTACATAAGATATAAGTTAGCTTGGTCTCCACAATACCTACGCAACAAACACAAGGAAGTATTCCCTTCACTGCTACACAATCCCTCAGGCCATACCTTCCCTTCTATTTCTCTTTAGGGTGTGCATAGAAAAATAACTAGCCCCTCTTGATCCTTTGTGAGGTTCCTCTCTTCACTAGGAATATCAAGCCATTTTTTGGCCCCTTCCACTCCTAATTATTTTGTACCAAAATAGGGATACACATAACAAGAAAATACAAATGTTGGGTATCTAGAAAAATGTTTGGCAATTAAAAATGAAATTTGAGATGGGGATATCAAACCAGGGTGAGAAATTCAATTTTATAAGATGTTTATGGGAACTACAAGAGAAATAAATCCCTCTACAAACCCCCAAATTGTGAATATCCCTTCCCTACCACTGAACAATACAAAAACAAGTTCCTATCACTCGATAAAAATGAGGAAAACCTCAAGGAAAATGCACCAGCTAGCTCTAGTTGCGTGAGGAAGAGAAAAACATGGGTGAAGAATGGAATGGGAACTAGTTTATGGGTGTTAATTTTCCCCATAGTAAAAAAATAATTTTTAAAAAATGATCGCTTTCCCCATAATGAATTAGACTACCATACATCTTCGAGTCCCACGACAATAACTACCTCAACCAACTTTTGGAGAATTAAATGATTGGGTGCATAAGACGAAATGGGTAGTTGAGAGTTTTGTGGGTTGTCCCATTGAAATTTTGCTCAACACTATTGGCTCAAGGGTTTGAATAATTTCCCTCCCCATTCCTTGTGAAATTGTGCCCCCATCTCTTCGTTGCATTAAATAGCTAGTTGTGGGTAATTTATTAAATTGTATTTTTTACATGATGTCTCACTTTATATTGTGCCTAGATCGAACGAGAACCATAGGTATTGATTTTTAATTTTTGATACATAAAAAACTAAATCGATGGCGGGGCCTTGGCCTTGAGCCACTCATAATGATTTAAAATGATATTTACATCATGTACAATTTTAACGGAGTGGGGCCAAAATCAGGATATTACACCTATGTTCTATTGTTTGATTTATTTATGTCTTTGGATTATTGATGAGATATATGTGCAGTGTAATTTAGCATTAAAGTTTTAAAGTTCAATTTTCTTCATATTTGCTCAATCACTAACAAAGCCATGGTCCCACTTTGGACAATGAAGATGGAAACTTGAGGAGAAGATGAAAGATTGCTTCGGTTTCCCTCCCTCACCATTCTCATGAGTCATCAAGAGACATTTTTATTCTGATTATAAGTACTTCTATGATGTTATGGACTAATTACATGTTGTTATGGTTACATGATTCTTATATGTTTCTAAGTCATATATTTAAGAAATCCACCATTTGAACTTGTATTAAGAATATCACTCATTT
The DNA here is from genome assembly GCA_001517045.1 of Pseudotsuga menziesii. NCBI lineage: Eukaryota > Viridiplantae > Streptophyta > Pinopsida > Pinales > Pinaceae > Pseudotsuga > Pseudotsuga menziesii. The sequence continues at coordinate 33,613 of LPNX010877165.1, forward strand.
CTAGAATGAAAATAAAAGAGATGTATATTTAGAGTAAAATTTATAATTCAAATAAAGGCACTACAACTTAAAAGAAGACATTAAATAATTTTATTTTTAATATTTCATTAAAAATTAATGCAAAATTTGTAACTAGTTTACATGTGAAGGTCCCCATAGAAAATAAAATCTAATATATTATTACAATGAAATGAAACAAACGACATTATTTTTAAAGAAAGTTAAGGGAATTTTGAAGCATAAGACTATATATTTTTTTTTGTAATGTGTTACGCAATCCTATTCACATACTGCAATCGGGCCATACAATGCCATTTTATGGTATATCAGCAACCAATGGGTCAAATATAAAACACAACAAGAAGAACCATGAACATAAACAAAATGCACTGAAAACAATATATATATATGTAGATGTATAACTAATTGAAATACAATGGAAGAAAAAACATTCATTCAATTCATTCAATATGCTCATAATAATTCTTAAACAAATTACACTACATAGTTAAATTCAAGAGAGAACTTATCTTGAAAATGAGCTACCCTGCAACTGGTTATGTTGCTGCCACGTTACATCCAACAATAGGCCAGTTATTCTCATCAATCTCTCAGCAAAAATTCCACCCCCGATGTTCGCATGATTTCCACAAAGAAAAGGGGAACAACAGGATCACGCATAGCCAAATACAAACCAAGGTTCATCCAAACCAATCTACAATTTGGTTTATCACGCTGCTAAGGAAGTAGAAATGAAGCATTGCTAAGATATTGAGCTCAACCATAGAGATATGGACACATCCACAATATCTTTTTAGTTTGGATTCCACAATACCTACACACCCAACACAAGGAAGTATTTCCTTCACTGCTATACAATCCCTGAGGGCATACCTTCCCTTCTAGTGCTATTCACGGTGTTCATAAAAGAATATCGAGCCCCTCTTGATGCTTTATGAGGTTCCTCTCTTCACTAGGTTTATCAATCCAATTCTGGGCATATTCCACTCCCAAGTCTCTCATACCAAAAGAGGGATGCACATAACAGCTAAATACAAATGCTTGGTATGTAGAAAAATGTTTGGCAACCAAAAATGAAATTTCAAGTGGGGAAATAAACCTTGGGCGAGAAATTCAATTTCAGAAAATGTTCTTGTGCACTACAAGAGAAAAAAAACCTCTCCAAACCCCCAATCATGAATCTCCCTTCCAAGCCACTGAGCAATACAAAAATGAGTTCCTAGCAATGGATAAAAATGAGGAAAATTGTAGAAAACAATAGGGAAAATGCACTAGCTAGCTTCAACTGCATGAGGAAGCGAAAATCTTGGTTGAAGAATGGAATGGGAACTAATTTATGGGTGTTAATTTACCCCATAAGCAAAAAATCATTTTTCAAAAATGATGCCTTGCCTCAATACGAATTAGACTACCATAGCTCTTCAATTCCCAAGGCATTAACTACCCCAACCAACATCTAGAATAATTAAATCATTGAGTGCATAAGATAATATGGGTAGTTGAGAGTTTTATGGGTTCTCCTACTGACATTTTCCTCAACACTATTGGCTCAAGGATTTGAGTAATTTCCCTCCCTATTCCTTGTAAAATCATGCCTTCATCTCTTTATTGCATTGCATGTAGCTAGTTCTGGGTATTTTATTAAATTGTATTTTTTACATGGTGTCTCAATATATATTGTGCATGGATAGAACAAAAACCATAGGTATTGATTTTTAATTTCCGATACATAAAAATCTAAATCGATGGTGGGGCCTTGGCCTTGACCTCCTCACCATGATTTAATAATGATATATGTAACATCCCCGACCCTCCGATGTGAACAGGATGCTACCATACCATTATCTATCCAGGCAACTAGCCCCATGAACATACACATAAAAATTTAAATGCTTTGAACTAAAACATGCATACATCATTACCATACAACAGAATCAAAACCATACATTCAAACATTTAACATGTTCATTGTAATTCATTATCAAATGTAATTGCAAGGATTTAAACACAAGAATACTTATCTTATTAAGAAGCTCGTTTGCAACCAACTATGTCACTGTAACGTTCCACCCAACCAGAGGCCAGTGTGCTCCTCAATCTCTCAACAACACTACCACCCCCAAGCTGAGCATGATTCCCCAAGGAATAAGGAAACTAAGCAGGCTCACACATGGCCAAAGATACACAACTCAGCCAAGCCAACACGATTGGGTTTATCAGGCCATCAGGGAGCTAGGGAAAGCTGACTGCCAAGCTGGTGGGCTCACTGAAGAGCCAAGGACACCTGCACCAGAAATAGCCTGACTTCTAGGACACCCACACACACCCAACACAAGGAATCAGTCCCTTCTTTGCGACACAGTCCCTTAGGCCTTGACTTCCCATACAGTGTTATTCGGGGGGTGTGGAGAAGAAAGATATCCCTCTAGCTCTGTCTATGAGGCTCTGCAACACTCCAGGTTTATCAAGCATACCAAGCCTTCATTCCCATTCCAATTCAGTCCAAATACCAACCACTATAAATACACAACAAAATGGAGCAATTCATAACTCTGGGGAAGAAAATCAAACACCACAAAACAAAACCGAGGTGACAATTTGGGTAATACACAGCTCTGAGTAGAAAATTTGGTTGCTGAGTCGTTCTTTGCCCTATCATGGCCAAAACGACTCAACAGGAATCCACAACAACCCAATTTTGTTGGGGAAACCAGTAGCAATTTCTTAGCTGGGTGAGGAAAGAAAAATAAACCACGTGGAGGTGAATTCAGATACCCAGACCCACAACATGAAGAGAAATACACACACAACAAAATCCTGAGGGTAAGGCCACTCTCCCAGTTCTCTGCATGAGGCGAAATGACAAAACCTATGTGTGAGGAGAAGAACCATCGTCCCTGCGTGAGAATGGGAAAAATGGAAGAATGCCCACATGAAGAGGAATGAATCATTGGTGGAGTGTGCATGTGGAAAAGGACTGACAGTTCTGCCACACACCACTACCCATGCAAAACATTTTTCTAGGCCATAACTGCCCCCAACTAACTCCAGAGAATTTAATTTGGTAGTTGACTGATTGACGGGTTCTCCTATTGACATGTGGCTTTTTCCTATTGGCCCTAAAGGTTAAATAATTCGCCCTCCTTATCCTTAAGAAAATCATTCACTTTTCAATATGGTTGCATTGACATAGCTGGTTGTGGATATTTTAATTAAAATGACTGTTTACATGATTCCAACATTGATATGTGTCAGACAGCACGATATACCATCGGCAACGATTTTAATCATCAGAACATAAAACAATTAAATCGATGGTGAGGCTTTTTCCTTTAGCTCCACACCCCAATTAATTACAATATATACATCATATACATTTTAATGCAAATGGAGTGAAAACCAGGGTGTTACAATATATACATCATGTACAATTTTAACAAAGCGAGTTCAAAATGAAGATATTACACGTGTTATTTTTCTTTATTTATTTATGTATTTGGATTATTTGTGAGATCTATGTGTAGTGCAGTTGTGCATTAAAGTTTTAAAGTTCAAATTTCTTCATACTTGCTCAATAACTAACAAAACTGTGGTCCCACATTAGTCACTGAAGATGGAAACTTGAGGAGAAGATGAAAGCTTGCTTTAGTTTCCCTTCCTCACCATTCCCATGAGTCACCAAGAGGCATTTTTATTCTGATTATATAAGTACTTCTATGATGTTATAAACTACTTACATGTTGTTATGGTTACATGATTCTTATATGTTACTAAGTCATATATTTAGGAAATCCGCCATTTGAACTTGTATTAACAATATCACTCATTTCTAGAATGAAAATAAAATAGATGTATAATTAGAGTAAAATTTATAATGCCAATAAAGGAACTACAACTTAAAAGAAGACATTAAATAATTGTGTTTTTAATATTTCATTAAAAATAATGCAAAATCTGTAACCACTTTACAGGTGAAAGTCCCCATAGAAAATAAAATCTAATATATTATTACAATGAAACGAAATGAACAACATTATTTTTAAAGAAGGTTAAGGGCATTCTTGAAGTATAAGACTACATATTTTTCTTGCAAGGTGTTATGTAATCCTATTCACATAGCACCATCAGGCCATAGAATGTGAGCTATCCAATGGAATATCAGCCAACAATGGGTGAAATATACAATGGAACAAGAAGAACCGTGAACATAAACACGATGCATTGAGAAAAAAACATATGGAGATGTATAAAAAATGCAAATACAGTAGAAGAAAAAACATTCAGTCAATACATTCAATATGCTCATAATAATTCTTAAACAAATTACATTGGAGAGTAAAATTCAAGAGAATAATTATCTTGAAAATGAGCTGCCCCACAACAAGTTATGTCCTTGTAACCTTCCACCCAACCATAGGCTAGTTGTTCTCATCAATCTATCAACATAACTTCCACCCCCGAGTTGGGCATGATTTCCATGAGGAAAAGGGGGACAATAGGATCACACATAGCGAAATACAAACCAAGGTTCATCTAAGCCAATCTACAATTGGTTTTGTCAAGATGCTAAGGAAGTGGAAAGGAAGAATTGCTAATCTAATGAGCCCAACAACAGATCACTGGACACCTCCACATGATCCCTTTAGCTTGGCCTCCACAATACCTACACACCCAACACAATGAAGTATACCCTTCACTGCTACACAATCTCTCAGGCCATACCTTCCCTTCTAGAGCTCTTCAGGGTGTGCATACAAGAATAGCTAGCCCTTCTTGATTCTTTGTGGGGTTCTTCTCTTCACTAGGTTTATCAAGCCAATTTTGGGTCTCTTCCACTCTTGAGTCTTTCACACAAAAACAAAGATGCACAAAACAACAAAATACAAATGCTCGATATGTAGAAAAATGTTTGGCAACCCAAAACAAAATTCTAGATGGGGAAATCAACCCTGTGTGAGAATTCGATTTCAAAATATGTTTGTTGGCACTACAAGAGAAAAAATGACCTCTCCAAACCCCCAAATCGTGAATCTCCCTTCCCAGCGAGTGAGCAATACAAAAATGAGTTCCTAGCAATGGAGAAAAATGAGAAAAATTGTAGATAACATCAGAGAAAATACCTCAGCTAGCTTCAGCTGCGTGACAAATAGAAAACGTGGGTGAAGAATGGAATGGGCACCAATTTATGGGTGTTAACTTGCCCCATAAGAAAAAATTCATTTTTAAAAAATGATGGCTTGCCCCAATACGAATTTGAGTGTCATACCTCTTCCATTCCTTAAGCATTAACTACCTCAGCCAACTTTTGGAAGAATTAAATGATTGGGTGCATAAGACGAAATGGGTAGTTGAGAGTTTTGTGGGTTCTCCCATTGAAATTTTGCTCAACACTATTGGGTCAAGGGTTTGAATAATTTCCCTCTCCATTCCTTGTAAAATCGTGCCCCCATCTCTTTGTTGCATTACATAGCTAGTTGTGGGTATTTTATTAAATTGTATTTTTTACATGATATCTCAATTTATATTGCGCCTCGCTAGCACTAGAACCATATGTATAGGTTTTTAATTTCTGATACATAAAATGCTAAATCGATGGCGGGGCCTTGGCCTTGAGCTCCTTACCATGATTTAATAACAATATTTACGTCATGTACAATTTTAACGTAATCGGGTCAAAATTAGGATATTACACGTGTTCTATTATTTGATTTATTTATGTCTTTGGATTATTGATGAGATCTATGTGCACTATAATTGTGCATTAAAGTCTTAAATTACATGTTTATTGATATTTGCTCAATCACTAACAAAACTATGATCCCACTTTGCACAATGAAGATAGAAACTTGAGGAGAAGATGAAAGATTGTTTTGGTTGCGCTTCCTCAACATTCTCATTCATCGTGATTAGTCATGAAAAGACATTTTTCTTGGGATTATAAGTACTTTTATGATGTTATAAACCACTTACAGGTTGTTATGGTTACATAATTCTTATATGTTACTAAATCATATATTTAAGAAATGGACCATTTGAAATTGTATTAACAATATCACTCATTTCTAGAATGAAAATAAAATAGATATATAATTAGAGTAAAATTTATAATGCCAATAAATAGACTACAACTTGAAAGAATTTTATATTTAATATTTCATTAAAAATAATGCAAAATTTGTAACCAGTTTACACTAAAGGTCACGATAGAAAATAAAATATAATATATTATTACAATAAAACGAAACGAACGACGTTATTTTGGAAGAAGGTTAAGGGCATTCTTGAAGTATAAGACCATATATTTTTCTTGTAATGTGTTACATAATCCTATTCACATAACATACCGCCATTAGGCCATAGAACGCCAGCTATCCTATGGTATATCAGCCAATAATGGGTGAGATATACAACACAACAAGAACCATCGTCACTAATCATCGACATCATATCCTTCTTCACACACAGATCTTCATTTTACTTCACATGGATTCCCCAAAAGCTATAATTATAATAGTAAATGCTCCAGTAATTTCCTCGAGCCAATTGATTTAGACCAAGAAGGTCGAATAATATCATGTGGATTCCAACATATATAAAAACATGTTTATGTTCCCCTTGTGTATGATTCAGCGCTTAGACATATCGACACCTAGGTATGTGAATGCTTAGATCCATGGAGATGGGTGTTCTAGAACTGCTCGAGTCTCTTTGGTGTCTAGGGATGGCTTACAGTGGTTTATTAGTTTATTTTTGCTCATGTTTTTGGGTTTCCAAAACACTAACAGCCCAAATAGCATTAGGAGATGCAAAGAATGCATAAGGCTATGAGGTAGTAGGGTTCCTTGCTTAGTATTATTGCAATTATATTGATGATGAATAGAACGAGGACAATGATGTTAATTTATTGTATGATGATGATGACAATGTGGATGTCAATGATGATTATGCATGTGGTAGCACTTTTGGATCCTAATTGATTCTAATGGAACCAAAAAGTCTGTAACGACATCTAAACGACCCTATTAACATCAAAATGATTGTAACGACATATAAATGACCTTAACAATTACATGACATGAATCTTAATGGTGATGAGTGATTTAGAACACTAATGGCATATGAGTGACCATAATGACAATGATTGCGATGATTTTGTTAATGATGTAGTTAATGCTGAAGATGAAGATGATATAACGAGGATAATGATCAAGATGATGTTGATATACCATATGGCATTGATGATGATGATGATGATGACATTGATTCCCACGATGATGATGCATGTCATAATACTTCTCAATACAGACTGATCCTAATGGAACTTAAATGTTCATAATGACATGTGAGGGACATATTAATATCACCTAAATTGTTGTAATGACATTTAGTTGTTGTCGACAAAATTTTAGTGACCTTAATCGCATTTGAGTGATTGTAACAACATGACATGGATCAAAATGGTAATGACCAATGATGAACCCTCATGGCATATGAGTGACCCTATCAATGATGATGTATTTTTTGATGAGGACAATGATGACCATGACGTTGTTGATGATGCACTTATTGATGTTGATGTTGATGATGGCGATGTCAATGATGATGATGATGCAGTGTATGGTGTACTTGACATTGACATTCACTTGTCCTCGACAACATTTGAGTGACCTTAATAGCATTTGAGTGACCTTAATGGTAGTTGTCCTCGACAACATTTCAATGATAGGTTGGATGTGGTAAATTTATGACAAAATATTAGCTATTGTATATAGATAACTACATCGATTGGAAAAATGTTAATGATAAACTTAGTTGTCTACCTCGTCAACATTGTTCATTAGTGCAAGATGGAAAATTACTATAGTAAAGTTCATAGAATTATTCAATAGTGTGAATAATATTAACTAAACAATCATTGACATTTCATTATCCAATGCATAATAAAAAATGGGAACACATGTGGTTAAAATAAATTGAAACAAAAATAACATTTGCTAAGCCCATGATAAAATGACTATTTTGAACAGTGATTTCCATGTACATTTAAGTGTAGAGTCATTAAGAAGCAACATTTTGAAAAGTTCTAAATCAAGAAACTAATTCAAAATTAATAAATCCATGTGATAAGAAAACAATCTCAAACCTTTGGACATAAGATCATAATTATTGAAGTAATATGGATTAGAAATCCTGTAAAATTAGAAGTCTTCTTCATTTACATTATTATCAACATATACGTCATCCAATGCTTCCTTATCAATACTGATGTGGTATAGCAACAAGGAATGATATTTAAATGCAAGTGCATGTGAAAGGGCTCTCAATGAGACTTTTTACATTGATGTTTCACATGGCATACATCCTAAACATTAATGATGAATTTTCTCCCCACATGTGAAAGCATGGGAATGATATAGAAACCTTGGCAAATATTCTTGCATGGTACTGTTTCTTAGTTGTGTAGGCAAGGGAAGAGGCTTTAAACATGATTCTTTGTATGGCTCTTGTGTTGTCTTACTAGTTGTGATTTTTTTCTCCATGGAGGAATGTAGCAAGAAATGAGCTCACTCAAAAATGGTCAGAATGCAATAGAGAGCGCATAGGTACTAGCAGTGACAGATATTTGTCTTATTATGAAACCCCTATTGGAAAAAATGCAGGGTACGACATAAGTAGTTTTAACGTGGGAAATGGTATTTTTGTGGTGAATTTATGCCTACAATGGTGGACAATTGGAGCCATATGGTTCATATGGCATGGGTACAGGTTCGAAACCCCTAACAAAATTTGATGATCATGGGAATTTGGAAAATATTACCAAGGATTCTCCAAACGATGAAACACATGATGGAGGAAACGATGTGCATAAATTCAGGGTCAACATACTCCTAGTTTCAAGTTCTCAGACTATGTTTGATGTGCTATACGAGGTCATAATCCTTCCTTACTTTTGTTTTCTCAATTATTGTTCATGAGTGGATTTATTTTATATTTGCAACTTCTTATGTTTCTAATTGTAAGTTGTATTAGAGATTCATAGTTCAAACATAATCACTTGCAATATGAGTCAAACACTTTATAAGCAATAGGTAAACTAACATGAATCTTGGGTATAGAGTACAAAATTAACACCCCAAAAATACACAAGATGATACTTGGCCCAACCAAAGTATTTCTTGCATGATATCATTTCTTATAATTTCCCATAAACCGCCTGTTGAGAGAAAATATTCTCGGCTCCGTTCAATGTTTTCCCTCTTTGTAGAAGGTGTCCTTGAATGTTGATTTAAAGTCATTAATTTCCAATTGGGATTTTGTTCCAAAATTGAAGCATTAATGCAAGGGTTTTTTCATTTATTTTCCTTTTTATTTCTAACTTCACTCTGATTCCCCACCTAGTCCTTTTGAGAAAGAGAGAAGGGTATCTAGTTGAAATCCCTTGAAGTGCTTCACAATGGATGTTGGAGATTACTATCCTACAAATATCCAAGGCACTATTTGGGCAGTGTGACTTGAGGTTAAACCACCTTGACCTATTGGAAATGATTAGTGTCATGATTTAGCTTAACATTCTCAATATTTTTAGCTGGGGTGCTCTTGTAACTTCTCACTCTCAATGGCATGATGATGTCTCTCCATTTCTATTCACCCATTGGCTATTGATCCTTTTTATGTTTTTTTTATCAAATCCTTCGAGTGGGCATCCTTAAAATTCCGCTTGTGAAAAGAAATAGCCAAGTGACTAGTCCCAACACAAGGTCTACACAACAAATTGGGCCTTTTTTTGGAGGACGAAGCTTGAGACCAGATTATAAGTCTTTGTTGTGTATCATCCACACGCTGAGGAGAAAAGGTGGCGGTGAACAAACTCCTTATAAATATATTGAGATATTTTGTAAGAGAGAAGAGAGGATAATGGGATTTTGTGTTGGTTCAAGTAGAAGTTGCTTATAATAATTGGTAAATAGGTGAGCTGAAATAGTTTTTGTCCAATTTCAAGTGAAAGGTCACCAAGAAATATAACATATTTCGAAAGCTTGACTGCATGGCATTGAGAGTGTAGAAAGAGACAGAGGTCTCGGAAGGAAAATAAGTCAATGAGAGCCACTGAGTAAGTGGTGTAATTTTTTATATTGGAAAGTAAACTTGGCTTGGAGCTTATGGTCAATCTCTAAATGCTTTGAAGTTTTAGTTAATGGAATTTTAAGCCATTTATTTTATGCTTTCTTTATTTGCATGCCCATTCTCATGGAATCATGGATCCCTCTAGCCTTGAATCGATCTCAATACCTTTGCTAGTCATTATTCAAATATGATAAAGCTGATTTCTTTCCTACTAAACACATTTCAAATTGTGGAGACATAAGTCTCTCTAGGGTCTCCAACTATAGCTACAGGTTGTGAAACAATTTACTAGATCGAGAAAAATCCATTCAAAACTTTCAGAAAATATTAGTCATGTATGAACTTGTAATAAATATGTGAATTGCAAATTGGGCTTTTTTTAGAAGACGAAGCTTGAGACAACATTGTAATTCTTTGTTGGGTATCATCCACACAGGTTGGAGAGATGTAGTGGTGAACAAACACCTTATAAATATATTGAGATCTTTTGTAAGAGAGAAGAGAGGATAATAAAATTTTGTGTTGCTTCAAGTAGAATTTGGGTATAATAATTGGTAAATAGGTGGGCTCAAATAGAAAGAGAGAGCAAATATAGTGGTGAAAAAACACCTTTTAAATATATTGAGATATTTTGTATGAGAAAAGAGAGGATAATGGAATTTTGTGTTGGTTCAAGTAGAATTTGCTTATAATAATTGGTTAGCCTCCATATCAAAAGCATATTGGCCTTTCATATGAAAAAATAGAACTCATTATTATATCAATACCACAACCTATTACACAATATAGAAATGCCAAAACAACACAGTGCAGACTTATAATTACTACGGACTTACATATTAGAGAGAGAATAATAGGAATTTAATTAATGAACTCACCAAATGATCCAAACCTACGTCTCCCACTGAGTTTCTTCCAGCTACTTACAATTGCTGCACGCTGTTGAATGATAGTCCATTCTAGAAAATAAATGAAACAAACAACAAAAAAATTAATTTTTTTCGAAATAGATTTTACCATTTATTCTCATTCTCCTTCACATTCACACTAAACCATTAATCAATTTAATAATTAACATTAATTTCTGAATGTATGAACTCACCATCTAATCCACGTCTACATTGTCCATGGACTTTGACTTTCTTTCTGCTTACAATTGGAGCAAGCTGTTCAATACCCCGTCCTATAAAATTATTAATATTATGGAGATTATTACGTCCATTCACAGCAAAAAACCTCCCACAACATAATAATATTATAGTATGGTCATTTGCAAACAATGAATATACAACAAAATTAACACAACTTGTATCACCGCTACTTATTTTTTATATGTTATTTTCATATATATATATATATATTAATTTTATATTTATCAATTTAAAAAAACAAATGCAAATCCTCCCTCCAATTTTTCCCACCTATACTCAAACTAAAATCCCTATATCTAGATTTGGTGATTTTGGGGGATTTTCAAGAAGAGGCAGGCTATGTATTTGTTCAAGGTAGTCATGAGACAATCTAGACGATTGCTTGATCAATTATTTGCATGCGGGTCTGATTATATTTTGATTTTACATATGGGTTTTTCTTTTCAAATCCCTGGCACATTACAATATATCTTATTACTGTGATAGATATGAAATAGCTCTAAAAATAGCTCTGATTCCCAAGACTATCATTCAAGAAGGGTTTTTGTCCTTTTTATCAGGGAATTCCATCTCATGACGCAGAAGAATGACGGGGTCATGTTGGTGGGATTGGTCGATCCTTCTAGTGTAGGGAAAATGATTTTTTCTAAGAAGGTCTCCAAATTCATGCAGAGCATCACTGCTACTTCCATGGGTAATTACAATGATTCTAACCGAGTCTTCGATGGAAACTATGATGGTGAGTCTTCCCAGATCCAATTTGTTTCTTTAGTAATGATTTTATGTTTCATGATGTCCATTGTTGTGAAAATTTATTGATTTAATGTCATTTGGTGATGATATGTGAGATTTTGAGGGTTTTCATTTTTTCTCTTTTGTATTTTGATTCTCCTTCATCTTCCTCTGTCCAGGTAAACATTTATCTAGTTCTGATCTAAAATGGAGCTTTAACAGAAATTATGTATGCAATAAAATTTTGCAAAATCATCACAGGAACAAAGCTACAAAAGTGCATTGGGATGGATAGAAGCTTGCACAGACTATCCACATCTACAGGTTTTGTGTTTTAATCTTTGCCACATACCAGGCCTTGACACTCCCTGCAAGAGGTGATTTCATGAATTGGGTTTTTCAAATTTTGATTTCCAGGACCTAGGTTTTGCATCTTTTTCTGAAAACCTAATATTTGTTTATGGATTGGGATTATTAGGTGCAATTACAACAAAACCCAACAGAATTAGCCATTATAATCACCTCAGATATTTAAATGATAATCGGCTGACGAGATTCCCAAGGGTAGGTAGCCTGGATAATCACTATTGTCCCGAGCTCTCGAGAGTCCTAATTGTAGTTTTGATCATTATTATTGCCTTGGCATGAGATTCAAAGATACCCAGTGTTTGACGAAATTTTTTCTCAAATATTTTTGTTTTGAAATCACAAAACCATACCCATTATCATCTTTCTAGGATTCCATAACTTGCCATTTATTGTCCCCTTCGATCAAAAAGAAATTGATAACCTCAATGGTAGGAAACTAGGAATGAGGTAAATTACAATAATACAGCTCTAGATTTACAAATAATTTCTCCCTTGATTCATTTCAAACTTTCTGTGTGTCGATCAACCGTAATAAATACATGTATTTCCTACCTACCCATCCTAGGAAAATTTTCAAATCTTGAAAATATTAGATTCTTTCAAATCCGCTCCAGCCATCCTATGTGCCTTGGTCTTCTCTATCTATTGGTACCCTCCATTCTTCCATAAGACCTACAAAGCTCTCAAACTCACGTAATCTTGTTTCTTCTGGAATTTTGGATGAAACTATAACAAAGATATTGTTTATGGAGAGCACTTACTCTCTAACTATGATCTATTGTCAACAAACTATCTCTCGTGGGATGGAAGCAGATCAAAATTAGATCGAGGTAAAATGGCCTTATAATATGTGTGACTCAAAGCAATGCATGGAAATATTCTGAAGGTAAAGGGTAGGTGGGGTAGCAATAATTTCCTAGAGAAACCAGGAGGTATGTCTCAAAACCTCTTCCCTCTAGTCTGCACCAATTTGGGTTCCCACATGAGGAAAAACGTTAATGGTCAGACTAGTTACTCCCCTACTATCATTGTAATTCCTTGGTAATTTTCTACTTTTGTGGGATCTTCTATTGGATCTTCATCCTTTGCGCTTTTTGCCTATTCCTATTATGGTGTTCCTATTATGTTGTTTGTTCTTGGGTAACAAATCTATCGTCAACAGAAGAATGGGCATAGACATATCCAATTGTAGTACCATTTGTCAAATTTTCCTAGTTTACTTCCACGGGTCACTAGAGCTTCTTGCTCGGCAGATTGGGTCCATCCATTCCAAAAAATGGTGTGAGATTTTATTAGGAGTATCATTAGGGTCAAGTAGAACTATAGGTTGGTATCAAACGTCTCGCCATAGAGTTAATTTTGTTCCCAATAGAGAAAGACCTGTGGTATGAGTATGGAGTGCCACCTTGTGAGAATGGAGTTATATCGCTAGAGAGAGACCCAGAAACATGGAGTGATACCGCAGACACCATACTAACTGTGTGTGGTTATATTTCATTGGCAGAGAACAATAGGTTAGCTAGCCACCAATATAGCTTATTGCTCTTGCTGATGTTTCACAACCAGGAACCCATGAGATTTTACAAATACGGTTTTGGCACTATCAAAAGAGTACCTATAAAATAAATATCACAGAATTTAAAAATCATGCATACATGTAGCTGCATTACAACTCTGATAAAAAACATTTTGCAAATCAACCAAGTTTATGCAAGAAAATAGAAGTAGGATTTAACCAGTAGATAGCCTTTCTTTCAACCTCTAAATCAAAGAGGGACATACGATTTAACTATCTTCCCAAACAATTCTCTAGCTAAACCAAATGTACACGGCATGAGAAATGGAGTATTTATTTTTTGTATTGTAACATATAATGGATAGTTTACATTCCTTATCTGTAATGAGAGAGAGAAGGACAACTAAGATAGACCTTGCCTTATGTTTAGAAGTATACACCTTGAGCCTTTTCGTGATGAGCTAAAGTAGTGATATCTCTAGTTACTGAAGTCGGATGATTCAATACGTCGTAGAAACACTTCGCTAAGTATCTTTGGAGTTATGTCTTTTGGGATGCTCTCCTTCTTATCTATTCCCACCCAACCAAGGGGAAAAATTACTATGGAGATGACTCAATGCTGAGTTAGGAGTTGAATAGGTGTTTTCTTGAAAATGTTTCTTCTCTGTGTTCATGGGCTGATCAAGAGCGGTTCATATATCGCTGGTCAAGTCCATTACATTTCATTGACACACCAGATAACAAGTGTACCTATATGTATTCTAGTAAGTTTTATTTTCCAAAACACACTTCATTCTCATGATTAGCTATATTAATTTGGTATTTTGTCTATGCTTTTGTCAACTAGTCTCATTTTGCTTGCTCATCAATTTTGTCTTCTATTTGTCACGATGTGTAGAGTTTTCCATCTTAAGATGGGTATAACTTGAATTGCTCAAAAGAATTATTTGTATCTTCAGGAGACACTAATATTGAATGGTATGCATCATATAAATATCTGGGTATCATCCTCATTAGAGCATTTTTATTTTATGTTTGTTTGCAAACAGGGGACTGCCATAATGCCGAAGGAGAGGAAGGAATGTGTGTTGATGGTGCCATAAAAAATTACTCTTCCCAGCTTGGAAATTATGGTAGCAGAGTCACTGGTGAAAATTGTATGATTTTTTGGATAGTCATCCTGTTAGAATGAGTTGTCTATCTGTGGTGTGTTCCTCATTTTGCTTCTTTCATTGTAAATTATATTTAAATCTTGTCTTATTTTACCAATGGATACTAATGCACAGGTGTATAACTTGGAGATAATTTAATAGAAGCCTTACTGTTTCTCTCTCATTTCGTGGGAGATATACATTGGGTCCTTTACCGTTTATTTATTAATTTTCCATATGGAAAATTCAAATACATGTCCTCATTGAATGAAAATTCAGAAAGTATAAATTAAAATGTGCAAGGGAGTTCTGTTTTTGGTTTTGACTTCAAAAGGTCACTGCCTGTATTCGAAACTTATTCATTGATACTAATGAATGAAAAAATTCATCCTTTTCATGTGGGTTTTACTATAGATGAAGGTGGAAATACAATAAAATTACACTCGTATGGGTTACATAGATATTTGCATCATGTAAGTAAATACAATTTCTTCTTGGTTGGATGTACCATGCCCTTCTTGTCTATCCACTCTTAAAAGCACATTAGGGATTTAGGTAATTCAACACGAAAGCAAAAGGTCTTAGAAAAAAAAATGTAGAGTTTATCATCAAAATAATTCAATAAAATGCCATGTCCTATCTGTGTGTATTTGCATCATCCTAAAAGAATTTGAATGTCTTTTCTCACCCATGTTAGTCTCAAAAAATCTTATTGAACTTTTTTCCATTTAGAGCTTTTCCTTGACAACTTTGAACATTGGTTGGGCTCTTTAAAACTTCTATGAATTGGCATGTTTGCATAATTGTACGATATCGCTATTTTTGCCCACTAGTTATACATGTTTTTCAATTAATTACAAATCTTTGCTCATGCAATTAGAGTAGGGTGTACCCAATCAAGTGTCATGTCTAAACTCTATTTAAAAACATAGAAAACTGTTGATTTCAATGATATTTTTATTACTCTTTAATTGTTACCATCGAAAGGAACATTCTAAAGCTTCTTTCCATTCATTGTCACCCAAGGAAGGAACGCTTTATTGCAATCCAAAGGCAAACCAACCACAATTCTAACAAATTACTCTAGCATTTGAGATATCATTTCCCACAGGAAATAAAAATAAAATGCTCCAACAGTTGAGAATAATTGTAATGCCTTTGCTTCAAAGGCTCCTTTACCCCCAAGTAAGAATACAACCCAAGTAACTGCAGTTGTGGTGTTTTGTCGATCAAGGCTAGTGATTAAGATGGATGAAGGAAATTTCTCCTACTATGGTCTAATTAAACAATAGAACTATCATCTGAGAAGAGTTTCACATCAATTGAATGGTTGTAGCAGGATATTGTGGGAGGATATTCTCCCATTGCTCAGATTGGAGTGTTCGATTCTCCTTTGGACGGCACACAGGCCATAAGAGGAATGCGTACGACCATAAAAGGGATTCATATGGTATGTTGGTTTCTCAGTGACCTCTTAGAATAGGAATGGATAATTATTTATGAAATTAGGAGGATAGAATGCAGCTCAACAACCATACTATTACAACCATTGATCTCGTGGACACCATTAAATGAACGGTGTAGGATATTTTCCCATTGGAAATAGCAATATGATGGGCCAAGATTGATTCTATTCTGGAATTTATCATAACAATTCTTTAGAGAAGTAGAATGCAACAATACCATTACACATAATAAAACTCAGATATTTTACCCTAAAAACCCAAATAAGAAAAGCATCTTCAAATGTTTTTCAACCTTCATTTTAACAATTTTAAGTTACAATGCAGCTCATGGCTCCATGACCATTCAACAATTTAGACAACTTAGCTTTTGTGCATCCTTACCTCTTGGCCACCAAAAACTCTTTGCAAGTGCAATTACAAGACAATAAATATCGAAAGACCTCACCTTTCATTTCCTATTCCCATCTCTCTTCTCTCATATTTTTATTTTTATTTTCTCATTTAATTATTTTTTATGTTCTCTCATTTTTGGTATTGTTCACTATTGTGTAGTAGTTCAATATCATGATTATTTGCCTAGAATCAAGATCAAGGTCCTTATTTTCATTTGATATGGGTCATGATGCATTGGCATGCAAAAGGAGCCACTAGGTTTTGCTTTTAAGGATTTAATGAGTACATTTTTATCTCTATCTGATTCTTTTATTGCACTTTTGTGCATTACATATTGTAACATCCACCCATTATCTTAGATCACATTGCCTTGAAGCGGAAATTGTTCATACATTGTCAAACTCTTAGAAATAATTATTGCATCTTTGTATTGGGAGGAGGTTCTGGTAGTCATATCTTCGAACTCATGGGAAGTACTTTCAAATTTATATCACTCTTATTGATCTTTAGATATGTTTTATATGTTGATGACCTTCACCAAACCCAATAAACATCTGAACGTTAACCCAATAAACTCCTGAACTTTTATACTCATCTATGTTCAAATTTCAATACTTAACCCCATTTCTAGGCTTTACTCTTAAGTGTTACTGGGAGACAAATACCAAAAACCATTGAGGGTAGGAGTTATGCTTAGAAATTCTACACATGTACCATATCCAACCATCATTAGTGACAAAATTATCCCCACAAAAGTAGAGACTCTCTTTTAATAGTTTTTCCTTTATGAAAAACAGAAATTAACGCTCATCCTTTGTTCAAGATGAAATTTTTAAATTACCTGAAAGGTTTGTATGACTGAAATGCATTCAGATCGCATTGTCATCTCTTTTACTATAGTCTTTAAAATTAGTGAGAGGAATATGATAACATTGCCTCTTTCCTTATATATGTAATTGTGCAGATTGTGGTTACGCGTGGAAAACAAGACAAATGCTTCCTTTGTGGTCAAGCTGGTCATTTTGAAAATGCATGTGAAGGACAGCAAAAAAGAAAGCAAGGAGATTTTGACGAGAAAGGTGGTGAACTAAATGTTAATCCTAAAAAGCCTTATCAGGTAAGTCGGATATATGTATAATTTTTTATGTTAGGATTTTGGTTATGCATGCTTGGAGGTTTTTTCTTTTTGTTAATGTTGTATGGTTGCATTAATACTAATAACAGTCCCATTTAGGTCATGATAATGAAAGCAAGCTTCAATATTTCTATAGATCATGTGGATGTTTTACTATTAGCAATATATTAGGTGAGACTAACCTAAGCTTCTTGTTGGCTTTTCTTAAACTTTACCCTCGTTTCCTTTATATCCAAATGAGGGCATAAAATATGCTCTATAGGATGAAATGATTGTTACTGTATTTGTTTTATGGGAATGACCCATCTCTTGAAGGATACAACCTAGAAAAGTTCCGAGAAAATGACAAGAAATGGACGCCAATAAACCATTCCTAGGGAGTTCTTGGAATGGTTAGTATTTTAGAAATGGTACTAGTCTTTTCTCTAAACATTCTTTTTGATCCCTTTGATCCCTTCATCATAAAGAGTACCATTATCCACTCGATGTAGTTTAGCCACATTACTCTTTTGTACTCACCATTTTTTATGTTCACGAAGATATTGTAGATTCTCAGTGTATGTTGTTTCCACTGAAAATTCCTTCCATAATACCTTCTACCCCCACCCCCTAACATATTTAGTGAGTGGTCTATTCTTGTTGCACCTTACAAATCTTT
Source organism: Pseudotsuga menziesii (assembly GCA_001517045.1). Lineage (NCBI taxonomy): Eukaryota > Viridiplantae > Streptophyta > Pinopsida > Pinales > Pinaceae > Pseudotsuga > Pseudotsuga menziesii. The sequence goes on from LPNX010877165.1 coordinate 52,330, forward strand.
AAAGACATTGGAATTAAGCTTCCTTATAGCACGCATGCTATTTCCCAGATGCATTTCTACAGTTAATTCTCAATTCTCATGCTTTTAAATGCTTGAATCGACAATTCATAATTCATTGCAATGATATAGAATCAGTTTCAAGGCACACTCTCTTTCTTTTCACTCTTGTTTCTCCACTTTGTTAGAACTGATCTTATGTAGGCAACTATATAACTTATATTGTGTGTAATCACATGCATCTAGGACCAACAGTAGAATTGTCTGTCTACTAGAATAAGGTGCAAGATATTACATGTTTGTAACGAGGCCGTCATAATTTGGCTACGAGCTAGACTGGTGGAACATTGATTTTTTCTCTGGTCATGTGAATGCACTAATGTGTATTGCTAATCGCATGGCTTATCAGGTCCTGATATAACCAAAATGCCCAAGCTACATGATTTTAGGTAACCAAATTGCTACTATTACATTGTCATCTTTTGATACATGCAACATTGTTGATGTTGTTGAGTGTCTTTTCTGGTATTACAAAAGCCTCTTTCTCTATTGCCTTGTTCGACCATTAGATACTCAAAGTTGTGTATTGATCCTTTTTACCATTATAGAGGACTCTATAAGTTAGGTTCTCAAATTCTTCAAGGGTTTTAGTTCAATGGAAGAGCACCTTCCTTAGGAGCAGGAGGTTGGTGGTTCAATTCCTCCATGCCCTAATGATATTATAATATTGGTTAAATACTAAAAATGACTAAATTAGTGACCAAAACATGAGAGACGTGAAACTAGGCATTAAAAAGGATGCAACACATGGCGCTAATAAAGCCAAACATGGCGTTGATATGGTAGCAAAATAAGATGTTAATTTGGATGCAAAATATCGCGCTACATAGGAAGCAAAATCTAGTACAACAATAGAAGAAATATTTGGCGTCATTTTGGTAGCAAAACATGATGCAAAAAAGGAATAAAAAAATGGTGCAAATTTGGAAGCGAAAATTGGCACATATTTGGAAGTAAAACATGGTGCAAAATAGGATGCTAAATTGGTATAAAAAATGGATGCTAATTTGGATGCTAACATGGTGCTATTAAGGATGCAAATATGGTGCTAATAGGGGTGTCATTTAAGAAGAAAAAGCAGACACTCGCTAGGAAGAAAAGAAGGACGTTATTTAGGAAGCGAACCTCAACATTGTTTAGGAATCAACGTTGGGCGCTATTCTAGAAGCAAACCTTGACGTTGTTTAGGAAGCAAAGTTGGACACTATTCTAGAAGAAAAAAAAGAGATGCTATTTTGGACTTCATAAAGGATTCTATTTAGGAAGCAAAAAAATACATTTTTGGGGATGCTTTAAGTTTTGTCCATGACACATCCCATTTAGGGTCTAGTTTGACCACTCAATGTAAAAAAAAAATACACTAAAAAGGGATGCTAAATATGATGCTAATTCCAAGATTTGTTGTAGTGAACAACTTCAATCCACCAAAATTCATATATCCAAATCTGAAATGCGAGAGCCAAGTATCATCCTGAACTTCTGTTTGAAATTTGAAATGCAGCCTGAAAATTAGCGCTGGCATTTTCTCTCTTGTCGCAGCGAACAACTTATTCTTTAATTTCTACCTTGAATGCAGCTTGTGTATTGTCCAGAACTATCATTAATGGAAACAAGCAGTTGCTTGTCATTAGCACTCTTGCTATAAACTGGTTGCTTGGACTTACATCTTTAATCACACAGTGATCATCTTCCATGTAAACTCTGTAACATTTCTGTATCAGTTGTCCAATACTTAGTAAATTATGCTTTAGACCTTCTACATAGTAATCATGAGGCATATACTTATGCTCCTACTGTTTGGTTAAAATATTAATAGTACATTTTCCCAAAACAGTGACTTGGTCATTATTTCCAAGTGTAACATCAGTTTGTATTGAATTATCTAGACTGAAAAATAAATTTAAATTACGAGTCATATGATTGCTGTAGCCTGAATCTATATACCATATGTCAGACGAAGTTTCTTGGATGGTATTGCATTCAATTGGGGATGCACTTGCCATCATCATTGCGCTCGACGAAATGCTGGTGTTCATCGACTGATTCTAGCTTTACTTTCTTTGGTCATATTGTTTCTTCCTGCATTCATATGCATAATGACCAAATTTTTTACAGTAATGACATTGAATCTTTGATTTATCAAACCTGTTACCACTTGGCTCACTTGTGTTCTAATTCTGTCTTCTACCAGCAACATCTGCTACGTCCTCCTCTTGAGAAGTTTCTTCCTCTGCTTCTGAAATTATTTCTCCCCCTCCCTCTTCCACAACTTATAGATGATTGTGCTATAAATGCACCTTCCAATGACGTTTCAGTTCTGTTGAGCCTTTTTTCATGATTGATGAGTGAACCTTGTAGCTCATCAATAGTAAATGTTGTCATGTCTATATGTTCTTCCAAGGTTACAACCAAGTTTTCCAATCTTGGAGGAATACTTCTGAGAATTTTCTCAACCACCCTTTGGTCTGTTATGGTTTCTCCATGAGATTTCAGTCTGTTTATCAAATTAACAATTCTGGTGTAGAATGTGTTACAGTCTCTAAATATTTGATGGAGAGAGATTCAAAATATCTTCTCAGAATTTGAACCTTGATAAGTTGTCGCTAATGTGTCCCATGCATGCTTTGCGGTAATCGCTGCTGCAGACTCAAACGTGATTTCTTCCTGGGACAATTCTACTACTGATATCAAATTCTTACTTTGTGAACTAATATTTGTTGCTAAGCTTACTAGTTTTTTGTATTCCATATAATTTTTAAGCGCAATGCCTCTCAAATTTCTTCCGGGAACTCCCAACTTGCATAAACAATCGCATCCTCACCACAAATGCTCTGTAGGATTCGTCATTCACCTTAATTAGCATTGAGACAATAGCTTTGAATAGATTTGTCAAAGAGTTGACAAAGTTAAATCCGTACACACCCATGCTCGCCCCATGGACTTCTATGGTATATTGACTAACCCTTTAAACTCCAATAGACTTCAAACAAATATATTTTTGTCAAGTATGAAATATATTTTTCTTCCTCCATACCCAAAGGAGGGAAAAGCTTAATTAATCTCATAACCATAGAATGATCCCACACTTCAATGAGTCAATTGCATTGGAGATACTTTTGTGGATTACATCCTGAAGATTTTTCTTCAATTCAGGAAGCTAGTTACTCTAATGTGTCGCAGTTTCCCTACCCCGCTTTGAACCTGTGACAGTGGATTAATTATACTTTGCATTATAAATTTAGGGAGGGATTCATGTTCGTTTCCTATACGAATAGGGTGTGCTTACATACTGCAACTCTCTTCTCTGGATAATGGGCAGATACCGAGACTGTTTGTCCTCTAACTCAACTACAACAGGGGTGGAACAAAGTTTTTTGAGTGTTGAATTACCTAGAACAGAGGAGGTGGAACAAAAGTTTTTGAGTGTTAAATATATTCTTGCAATAAAAAAAATGATGAATGATAAAAAATACTATTAAAGTGTTGGATTAGATCAATAATAATAAATAATAATCTGAAAATCATCTTTCATTATTACAATTACAGGGATTTGGATACTAATTTCTGAATGAAAATGGATCCTTAAAATACAGTTCTAAGGGAACCTGAATCTACCCCAGACTCTAAACCATTTTCTAAATAATTTAGAAATATATCGCTATACCTTTCTACTAATATGTGTTTAAGATGGTATTTAGAAATATGTCCTATTAATTACAATGCAGTTATGGAAGTTAAATAGAACAATGTATGATAAAGCTCTGGGTATTATTGAAGGAAATCTCTAAGTAAATTTCTTTCAATGTCACCCGCGTAAATTATTAAAAACAGAAAATGCTAATGCTAATTACCGACCTGGCCAGGATGCTTCATTATAATAACTTGAGAGGCAAACTCTGCAGCTCGCTTAGTAAGACCATTCTTCGAGTCAGAATCCACATACCGTCACTTGCGATCCTTGATAGAAACATTCTTAACATTGAGTCCAACGTTATCACCAGCAACTGTTTCATGGTGGCAGGGATGGTTATCTTTATTTACATACAGAAAGGAAATTTCCATGATCAATGCATAAACGAAAATGAGATGACTGAATATCTAAACTTGGAATAAGGCCCAAGAATAATGATAATTACTTCAATCGAATGCTTAAGAAAAGAAAAAATATAAAACCAACCTTGACTCTTGTAGGTTAAAGTCTCCTTTGTATGAGACTTGAATCGCAGACTATCAATCTTAAACAGCAATGGCCTCCTTGTTTAATCGCTCATTTATCATAAGCCAATAACGGAACAATCTCTAAACAGTATGACAACAAATCAAGGCGAACTATATATGGCTTGAAAAAGGCTTCATGGAAATTCCAAATTCTCTTTCCCGCCCTAAAAAAAATCAGCTTTCCTTGAAAAAAAATCATTTTTGGAGGTAACAAAATAGAAACTAAAAAACATTAAAAAAATTTAGAATAGAATTTAAGACAAAATATTATTTTCGCCTTAAAAAAATAACTTAAACGTCTTGATGATTGTGTAGTAGTGTAACTCTATCTTGAGAGTGAAGGTTCTGTTGCAGTTTCTCAAGAGGAAATGAAAGTAAGGCTTCCTTACTTGTATGCCCATCACACAACATTTCTGAACAATCGCTTTGCCTAAACTACTTGTATCCACTTTTGTTTTGTTACATAAGATATCTCTCCTTCTTGTTGGGTGCCGAGGGCAGTTGAAAGGTATCTTAAATTCCTCACATGAATCCATGAAGAGAGGGAAGAGAATAGATAGTTATGCAAAAGAGAAATAAGATATTTAATTACATCATTTAAACCATCATCTATCATAAACCGCAATTATGAATGCATGATAATTAAAAAGATCTTTCCCATATATTCACCCTTCAAAACATCTAGATAGTCCAAAATCATGTTTATTTAAACAACAGCTCAAAACTTCTGGATAATCCAAGATCATCGTTAAGAAAATAACAGCTCAAAAGTTTAGCTGATAGAATCGGACCAAAGTGAAACATAAGTCAATCCAACATTATCTTTAATAAAATAACTGCTCAAAAATTTTAGCTCTTAGAATCGGACCAGAGTGAAACAGAACATAGTCCAAGATCATCTCTAATAAAATAGCTTCCCAAAATCTAAGCTGAAACAGAAGATACTCCAAGGTCATCTTTAATAAAACTAACACAGCTCATAATTACAACAACTCTTCCAAGGGAATGTTGTCCAGGGAGATGCCATCATTGGAGTCGAAGCTGGGAATTGAGTCTAATGCCGGACAATCTTGGGTTTCGGGTAGGAAATCCAATTTCACGGAGAATATGTTGAACAAATCCGAATCATCGTTGGCAGTGATTCCACCGGACTCAACATATTCCTTCGGGTCCGCCTTCTTAGCTTTAATCACCTGAAACATGATTCCGCAGTCTGATCAGATACTACAATGCATTATCATTTTCCTCATAAGTTTTCAAAAATATAAAAAGGCGCAAACTAAGCCACTCACATATTCTTCTCTGTCATTGACTTTATAAAACTTGACGAAATCCCCTAATCCAAGGCCGTGTGATGTCAAAAAGTCTCCTGAAATTAATTAAGTCAAGCCAAGCCTTGACGCAATCAAATCATGCATTCATTATAATGGGAAAGGAAAATTCAAAAGAGTTATTATGCTGAGAGAACCCAGTTCCAGGCCACTTGACTCAAATCTTTAGCACTTCATAAAGATGTGTAACGTGAAAGAAAATAAAAAAGCCAATTTGTTCAACAGCTTCAAAATAAAATTTATTAAAATGTCATTATAACTAAGAATTAATTCAATTCATAAATCTATAGGAACTAATATTTTTATTAATTCTATTGTTTTGTCTTTTAAATGAAACAACAAAGTCACACATCATAAATTTATCTCATTTACGGTAAAAAGCATACGTACCAATCTTTTCTATAGAGTACGTCGTTTTGCCTTTGTTTAGCCGAGACCTGAAGCAATATCATTTTCATTCAATTTATATAATTCATCTTCATCATTAATCATACATGAGAAAAGAAAGTTAGTTTTAAAATATACAATAAATTTAATACATTTCTAATTGTTTAAAGTAAAACAATTACACCTGTATACGAAGTTCAATTTTTTTAATTTATGCATGTCTACCATTGACACTGGTATTCCGTCTTCGGTAGTAAGCCTGGGAAAATGGGCTAATGCTTGATCCTGTACAAAACAATTTACAAAAATTAGAAGCATTAAAAAAAATTAAAAGCTAAAATATAGATAATGTGAATGTCAGTTAACTATTTAGAATAAGAACTGATCTTTACCTTTGGGATTATCATAGTTTTAGTACGTAAGTCAGTTTTGTTAAGTCTTTTCTGGAAAAGAAACTTTAAATCCTTCCTGTGTATTTCCTGCCAAAAATCAAGAAACAAAACAAATGAGTAAACATGTTTTTTTTCCTGAATTAGCCCCGTCTGATAAAGGGTCGTCTGACTCCCACAACCCATCTTAAGGCTGCAACCCCTCATAACCCATTTCAAGGCTGCAACAAAGTTTGAACTTTGACCTGTTTAATAACCCATACACCTTAACAAATTCACTGTTACCAAGTGATCTACGCCTTAGAAGTAGATAAGTAAAACATGTTCAATAGAGTTACTTTTCTCTCATACTTTTGATATCTAAAATTCAATTATCAGACATATCGTTCATTTTCAATAGTTACATAAGTAATAAAAAATTCAGTAACATAGGATTTCAGATTGCATTAGAGAATACATACCTGATCAATTTTCTCTGGCTCCATGTGACCGAGATTGCTTTGACGTTATGGTTTTTGAGACCGGCGACGAAATCCCAATCGAGATTCTGGTGCTTCCTCCAAACTGGTTAAAGATTTGAAGGACACAGTCGCCACCTAGACTTAACAGACCTCTTCTGTTTTCTTCCCGATTGCCGCTTCACGCAAGTTCTTTTATGTATCCCATTTCATTAGAAACAGGAAGCAGAGCAATTGATTTAAATCCAAATGCGCATCTCCACTGAAATTCCACGATACATAAATAGATACTCATTAGAAAGAACTATTTTATTAATTTTTTATGTGTACCAATTCTTTTTTCGAGCTGGTCCCATAATTTAGGGCACTTTTCCCGTGCACAGTGGAGAATGGAGATTTCCGTTTGAATTCTTCCTTAATGAATCTTGAACGAAGCAATGTGTTGGTAGTTTTTTTATTGAAAAACGACCCTTTATTTTTCCGAATCGTCGGAAAAATGCTTATAATGTGATAACCGTCAATGTAATTTCAACCCACTTATAGGGAGGAGGGTTTGGATGATTAAGGGTAAGGGGAGGATTTTTCCGAATCGTCGGAAAAATGCTTGTAATTTGATAACCGTCCATGTAATTTCAACCCACTTATAGGGAGGAGGGGCGCTGGGAAGAGAAAGAGAGACTAGGGGGAGGGGATATGATGTTACGGATGATTAGGGGAGGTGGATTAAGAAAGAGAGGGGGGTTAAGAGGACAGGGTGTATGAGACAAATTTAGAAGGGCTTAGGGGGTGTTTATGGGTATAGATAGTATGAGTGGGGTAAAGGAGAGAGGGGGGAGGGGGTGTTGGGAGTTAGGGGTAGTGAGATGTGTTTGAGGGGGAGGGGGAAGGTTGGGTAGTGAGATGAGTTTGAGGGGGGAGAAGGTTATGGGTAGTGAAGTGTGTTTGAGAT